>CM077192.1:25076530-25191530 GCA_039654105.1 Coreius guichenoti
GAAATAAAGTAAGAATGGACGAGAAATAAAGTCAGAATCGGGAGAAATAAAGTCAGAATCGGGAGAAATAAAGTCAGAATGGCCAGAAATAAAGTCAGAATGGCCAGAAATAAAGTCAGAATCGGGAGAAATAAAGTCAGAATGGCCAGAAATAAAGTCAGAATCGGGAGAAATAAAGTCAGAATGGCCAGAAATAAAGTCAGAATCGGGAGAAATAAAGTCAGAATGGCCAGAAATAAAGTCAGAATGGCCAGAAATAAAGTCAGAATCGGGAGAAATAAAGTCAGAATGGCCAGAAATAAAGTCAGAATCGGGAGAAATAAAGTCAGAATCGGGAGAAATAAAGTCAGAATGGCCAGAAATAAAGTCAGAATCGGGAGAAATAAAGTCAGAATGGCCAGAAATAAAGTCAGAATCGGGAGAAATAAAGTCAGAATCGGGAGAAATAAAGTCAGAATCGGGAGAAATAAAGTCAGAATCGGGAGAAATAAAGTAAGAATGGACGAGAAATAAAGTCAGAATCGGGAGAAATAAAGTCAGAATGGCCAGAAATAAAGTCAGAATGGCCAGAAATAAAGTCAGAATGGCCAGAAATAAAGTCAGAATCGGGAGAAATAAAGTCAGAATGGCCAGAAATAAAGTCAGAATCGGGAGAAATAAAGTCAGAATGGCCAGAAATAAAGTCAGAATCGGGAGAAATAAAGTAAGAATGGACGAGAAATAAAGTCAGAATCGGGAGAAATAAAGTCAGAATCGGGAGAAATAAAGTCAGAATGGCCAGAAATAAAGTCAGAATCGGGAGAAATAAAGTCAGAATGGCCAGAAATAAAGTCAGAATCGGGAGAAATAAAGTCAGAATGGCCAGAAATAAAGTCAGAATGGCCAGAAATAAAGTCAGAATCGGGAGAAATAAAGTCAGAATGGCCAGAAATAAAGTCAGAATCGGGAGAAATAAAGTCAGAATGGCCAGAAATAAAGTCAGAATCGGGAGAAATAAAGTCAGAATCGGGAGAAATAAAGTAAGAATGGACGAGAAATAAAGTCAGAATCGGGAGAAATAAAGTCAGAATGGCCAGAAATAAAGTCAGAATGGCCAGAAATAAAGTCAGAATGGCCAGAAATAAAGTCAGAATCGGGAGAAATAAAGTCAGAATGGCCAGAAATAAAGTCAGAATCGGGAGAAATAAAGTCAGAATGGCCAGAAATAAAGTCAGAATCGGGAGAAATAAAGTCAGAATGGCCAGAAATAAAGTCAGAATCGGGAGAAATAAAGTAAGAATGGACGAGAAATAAAGTCAGAATCGGGAGAAATAAAGTCAGAATTGGGAGAAATAAAGTCAGAATGGCCAGAAATAAAGTCAGAATGGCCAGAAATAAAGTCAGAATCGGGAGAAATAAAGTCAGAATGGCCAGAAATAAAGTCAGAATCGGGAGAAATAAAGTCAGAATGGCCAGAAATAAAGTCAGAATCGGGAGAAATAAAGTCAGAATCGGGAGAAATAAAGTCAGAATCGGGAGAAATAAAGTAAGAATGGACGAGAAATAAAGTCAGAATCGGGAGAAATAAAGTCAGAATCGGGAGAAATAAAGTCAGAATGGCCAGAAATAAAGTCAGAATGGCCAGAAATAAAGTCAGAATCGGGAGAAATAAAGTCAGAATGGCCAGAAATAAAGTCAGAATCGGGAGAAATAAAGTCAGAATGGCCAGAAATAAAGTCAGAATCGGGAGAAATAAAGTCAGAATCGGGAGAAATAAAGTCAGAATGGCCAGAAATAAAGTCAGAATCGGGAGAAATAAAGTCAGAATGGCCAGAAATAAAGTCAGAATCGGGAGAAATAAAGTCAGAATCGGGAGAAATAAAGTCAGAATCGGGAGAAATAAAGTCAGAATCGGGAGAAATAAAGTAAGAATGGACGAGAAATAAAGTCAGAATCGGGAGAAATAAAGTCAGAATGGCCAGAAATAAAGTCAGAATGGCCAGAAATAAAGTCAGAATGGCCAGAAATAAAGTCAGAATCGGGAGAAATAAAGTCAGAATGGCCAGAAATAAAGTCAGAATCGGGAGAAATAAAGTAAGAATGGACGAGAAATAAAGTCAGAAACGGGAGAAATAAAGTCAGAATCGGGAGAAATAAAGTCAGAATGGCCAGAAATAAAGTCAGAATCGGGAGAAATAAAGTCAGAATGGCCAGAAATAAAGTCAGAATCGGGAGAAATAAAGTCAGAATGGCCAGAAATAAAGTCAGAATGGCCAGAAATAAAGTCAGAATCGGGAGAAATAAAGTCAGAATGGCCAGAAATAAAGTCAGAATCGGGAGAAATAAAGTCAGAATGGCCAGAAATAAAGTCAGAATCGGGAGAAATAAAGTCAGAATCGGGAGAAATAAAGTCAGAATCGGGAGAAATAAAGTAAGAATGGACGAGAAATAAAGTCAGAATCGGGAGAAATAAAGTCAGAATGGCCAGAAATAAAGTCAGAATGGCCAGAAATAAAGTCAGAATCGGGAGAAATAAAGTCAGAATGGTCAGAAATAAAGTCAGAATCGGGAGAAATAAAGTCAGAATGGCCAGAAATAAAGTCAGAATCGGGAGAAATAAAGTCAGAATCGGGAGAAATAAAGTAAGAATGGACGAGAAATAAAGTCAGAATCGGGAGAAATAAAGTCAGAATCGGGAGAAATAAAGTAAGAATGGACGAGAAATAAAGTCAGAATCGGGAGAAATAAAGTCAGAATCGGTAGAAATAAAGTCAGAATGGTCAGAAATAAAGTCAGAATCGGGAGAAATAAAGTCAGAATGGCCAGAAATAAAGTCAGAATCGGGAGAAATAAAGTCAGAATCGGGAGAAATAAAGTAAGAATGGACGAGAAATAAAGTCAGAATCGGGAGAAATAAAGTCAGAATCGGGAGAAATAAAGTAAGAATGGACGAGAAATAAAGTCAGAATCGGGAGAAATAAAGTCAGAATGGCCAGAAATAAAGTCAGAATGGCCAGAAATAAAGTCAGAATGGGGAGAAATAAAGTCAGAATCGGGAGAAATAAAGTAAGAATGGCCAGAAATAAAGTCAGAATCGGGAGAAATAAAGTAAGAATGGACGAGAAATAAAGTCAGAATCGGGAGAAATAAAGTCAGAATGGCCAGAAATAAAGTCAGAATGGGGAGAAATAAAGTCAGAATCGGGAGAAATAAAGTAAGAATGGCCAGAAATAAAGTCAGAATCGGGAGAAATAAAGTAAGAATGGACGAGAAATAAAGTCAGAATCGGGAGAAATAAAGTCAGAATGGCCAGAAATAAAGTCAGAATGGGGAGAAATAAAGTCAGAATGGCCAGAAATAAAGTCAGAATGGGGAGAAATAAAGTCAGAATGGCCAGAAATAAAGTCAGAATGGCCAGAAATAAAGTCAGAATCGGGAGAAATAAAGTCAGAATGGCCAGAAATAAAGTATATAAGAAATATAAACTCTGTATAGATTTCGGTACATCAAGATTTGGTCATGTTAGTGCTATTTTGACAATTTTGTGGGCCAAAGAGTTCACTTGTCCCCTGTCAATAGCGTAGCGATGTATGAAGTATTGTTTGCACAGAAGTCACTTTCAAACCAAGCAGCTTCTTTTGGTCAGCGCTGCAAAATCACATGACTAACTTGAACATGAGCGAAATCTGCATTAAGAACTTTTTCGCTCTCATGTGAAAAATTCCCAAATGCACAGAACAACTGTAAATGTGACCGCACCTTTATAGATTATAAATTCTTCAAATTGTGCATATATGATGATTTATTTATGTCACATAGATGTATGTGTCATAATTACTGTTTTTGTAAGCGGGCAAAATATGTGAAAATTGTAATCTTTTTAAATAATTTCCTCTGAGACGACACCAGCAATTGTGTCCGCAGGATATCTTCAGTTTTTCAATTAAAAAACCCTAACCGTTTTGTCAGCCATCCCAGCATAATCGCAGCAGCTCGGAGAACATTTTGTTTGTCATCACGGTGATTTGGCCCATTTGTGGCTCTCCGGGGATCTGACGCCCCGGTCTTTGATCTGTGAGTTGCCTGTAATGACTGCTTTAATGTATTGAGATCAGGCTCCCTCGACGCTTTTTAGCTACGTTTCAAAGACACGAAGATATTAGATGCGAGTCCTCGAGTGAACTCTCAGATGATTGGACGCTGAGTTCTGCGCTGTGTGGCACCTTTAGTGTCATCAAATGAAATTTGCATTGAAAAACCCACCTGGGACGCCACATAGCTCTCACCCCATCTGCTATAATCTGTATAAGCCGTTTTTTGATGTCAGCGGACACTGCAATGATAAATAAGTCTTTATTAAGAAACGTAGAAATATTGAAAACAACGTCCTTGCAGGTCTTTATAATTACAAGGACATGTCTTCTCACTTATATGGAGCCTTACTGTGAATTTAAAAGGATTAGTTCACCCACAAATTAAAATGTTGTCCTCGTTTATTCCAAATACCTGACTTTCTCTCTGCTGTGGAACACAAACTTTCCATATATTTAGTCAATTGGGCTGTCAAGATCCAAACTGACTAGAGAGAACACATAAGTCATATAGACTATTTTAGAATTGTTTTTATATTTATCTATCTGTTTTGTTATTGTTAGCTGAAAGTAAAAGTTTTTTTTTTTTTTTTAAAGGAAAAAAAAAACCTTTTTGTTGATTGAAATAAAGCCGAAATAAGTATTATTTGAAAAACTTGACCGAACGTTAGAGTTTTCCTTGCAAACTCATTGAAATAAAGTAAAATCTATCTATCTATCTATCTATCTATCTATCTATCTATCTATCTATCTATCTATCTATCTATCTATCTATCGTTTATTCTATCTGTCTGTCTATCTATCTATCTAGCTATCGTGTGTGTGTGTATGAAAAACTTTGTGTTTGAAATGACATTATTTGTAATAATTACAATTACATTATTTACAATGGCAGATTTTTCACTTTTGTGGTAACTAGCACAAATGATTTAAAGAGGTAAAGAGGCGTAGTGTGTGGCACTTGCATGGTTTCTTTGGAGACGGCCTTCAAAATCTCTTTAAATCTCTGAGAAAACAAGAAGTCTTTGCAGCCTTGGTTACTCCTCTGCATAACTTCTTCCAAGTGTAAAAAAAGAGACACATTTTTGCTGCGTCACTGTTTTTGGCGTATTCATGTGGCTTCTTCTGAGATTCTGTTGGTTGCTGAAGGTCGTGTCAGCTTCTTGGCTACATTGGCTGTTTACTCACATTATTACTACTCTAAAAAACGCCTCTCTTTTGTTTTATATAATTTAGCTATAGTGTCAATATTATGGTACAGTGGGGAGAACAAGTATTTGATACACTGCTGATTTTGCAGGTTTGCCCACTTACAAAGCATGTAGAAGTCTGTCATTTTTATCATAGGTACTCTTCAACTGTGAGTGACGGAATCTAAAACAAAAATCCAGAAAATCACATTGTATGATTTTTAAGTAATTAATTTGCATTTTATTGCATGACATAAGTATTTGATACATCAGAAAAGCAGACCTTAATATTTGGTACAGAAACCTTTGTTTGCAATTACAGAGATAATACGTTTCCTGTAGTTCTTGACCAGGTTTGCACACACTGCAGCAGGGATTTTGGCCCACTCCTCCATACAGACCTTCTCCAGATCCTTCAGGTTTCGGGGCTGTCGCTGGGCAATACGGACTTTCAGCTCCCTCCAAAGATTTTCTATTGGGTTCAGGTCTGGAGACTGGCTAGGCCACTCCAGGACCTTGAGATGCTTCATCTTTGTCATGCTGGAAGACCCAGCCACGACCCATCTTCAATGCTCTTACTGAGGGAAGGAGGTTGTTGGCCAAGATCTCGCGATACATGGCCCCATCCATCCTCCCCTCAATACGGTGCAGTCGTCCTGTCCCCTTTGCAGAAAAGCATCCCCAAAGAATGATGTTTCCACCTCCATGCTTCACGGTGTTCTTGGGGTTGTACTCATCCTTCTTCTTCCTCCAAACACGGCGAGTGGAGTTTAGACCAAAAAGCTCTATTTTTGTCTCATCAGACCACATGACCTTCTCCCATTCCTCCTCTGGATCATCCAGATGGTCATTGGCAAACTTCAGACGGGCCTGGACATGCGCTGGCTTGAGCAGGGGGACCTTGCGTGCGCTGCAGGATTTTAATCCATGACGGCGTAGTGTGTTACTAATGGTTTTCTTTGAGACTGTGGTCCCAGCTCTCTTCAGGTCATTGACCAGGTCCTGCTGTGTAGTTCTGGGCTGATCCCTCACCTTCCTCATGATCATTGATGCCCCACGAGGTGAGATCTTGCATGGTGCCCCAGACCGAGGGAGATTGACCGTCATCTTGAACTTCTTCCATTTTCTAATAATTGCGCCAACAGTTGTTGCCTTCTCACCAAGCTGCTTGTCCTGTAGCCCATCCCAGCCTTGTGCAGGTCTACAATTTTATCCCTGATGTCCTTACACAGCTCTCTGGTCTTGGCCATTGTGGAGAGGTTGGAGTCTGTTTGATTGAGTGTGTGGACAGGTGTCTTTTATACAGGTAACGAGTTCAAACAGGTGCAGTTAATACAGGTAATGAGTGGAGAACAGGAGGGCTTCTTAAAGAAAAACTAACAGGTCTGTGAGAGCCAGAATTCTTACTGGTTGGTAGGTGATCAAATACTTACGTCATGCATTAAAATGCAAATTAATTATTTAAAAATCATACAAAGTGATTTTCTGGATTTTTGTTTTATATTCCGTCACTCACAGTTGAAGAGTACCTATCATAAAAATGACAGATTTCTACATGCTTTGTAACCTGCAAAATCGGCAGTGTATCAAATACTTGTTCTCCCCACTGTATATACATTACTGTTCAAATGTTTGTGGTGAGTAAGATTTTAAATACATCAAAAGTGACAGTAATGACATTAAATGTTAAAATATTTCTATTTCAAATAAATGTTACTTTGAACTTTCTATCCATGAAAAAATGAATATCCTGAAAAATATTGTATCATGGTTTCCACAAAAATATAAAGCAGCACAACTGTTTTCAACAATGATAATAATCAGAAATGTTTCTTGAGCATCATCATTATCATCTATCTATCTATCTATCTATCTATCGTTTATCGTTATACTGATTTCTGAAGACTGGAGTAATGATGCTGAAAATTCAGCTTTGATCACAGGAATACATTACATGTTAAAATATTTACATAGAAACATGTTATAATATTTCACAATATTAAAGTTTTTACTATATTCAGTAATTGCTCCAGGAAATGCTTTAAAACAAAAAAGTCATACCTCTTTTGAACGGCAGTGTAAATGAAATCATATACTGTATGTATCTGTGTTCATACACTATAAAAAATTATTTTCATGATTTGTTATCATAACTTTTTATCTTTTGTCCAATCAACTTAGATAATTAATGTGATTCAGATAACAATTTTTTGAGTTTCTATTTATTAAACCAATCTCCTTTGTTGTATTAACGCAAATTTTTTATTTCAATGAACTCAAAATTAAGGCAACCAGGTAACTTTTTAAATTAAACCAACAATATATTTTTACAGTGTATTATAAATGCCCCGATATACTCACTAGGGATGGGCGTATCGATATGAAGTATCGATACTGATGTGGGCATCGAAAAGTATCGTTACTCAAATAAAAATATTGACACTAAGGTGTTTTTTTTTTTACCAGTAATTTTGTTTGCTTAAAAAGATTATTTTATGCATACAATACGAATAACCTATGTTACCGAATGTTGTATAGAACTATTTTCCTGCTCATCTGAATGATCTGAACGCACGCAAATGCTGCAAGGCAGAACCAATCGATTAAACACAGAGAGAGCGTTCGCTCACTGCTAACATTGTATTCAAACAGGGCTGAGTTTCCCAAAAGTATCATAAGAAACCATTGATGCTTTTGAAAACAATGCTCATCAGAAGACAGAAAAACACAATATGTTTGAGTTATTTCACAATAAACAAATAGAAATTGTAGCCTACATAGTGCAATTACACTCTTTAAATTTAATGTTAAGTTGATATTGATCATGTTCTATTCTGTAACTAATGTTAATATAAATCATACACTATCAGAAAAAAAAGGTTGAATTTTATGGGTGCAACGTCCTGTCACTGGCAGTCCCTTGTGAAAATGAACTATGGTTTATTTTTTTACTACATGACAGTAGTTCAAGTATTTGTAGATTCCTATGGTTACCACTACAAGTAAACATATTTTAACCATGTGTAAACAAAAATATAATCTAATAAATTGCAATTAAGGCGAATTGAATGTTAAAATGACTTTCAAATATAATGTTAAGTGGGTATCTTTACCCATTTTACTCTTAGTAATTTTAATAATTTAATAAATTTAATAATTTAAAAGTTCAGTTTAGAAGTATCGTATCAGTATCGATATCGGTGATACTGGCCTTGAAAGTATCGGTATCGTATCGAAAACAAAATGTGGTATCGCCCATCGCTAATACTCACAGCAAAGTTATTTTTTGTTCTACGCTCAGGGGTAAAAAGAAGTTGACCAAAAAATGTGAAATGTGATTAGCGAACATCCCGATGCTTCCACGCTGCTGAGAGCAACATGTGCTGTGCGCTTTCCTCTCAATAACAAAACACAACAAAAATGACAGCGGTGAGAAAACAGCAGTTAAGAAAGCAACTGATCATAGCGATGTGGACTATTCAGCACTTTAGTAAAGTCAAGTCGTGTCTGTTTATACACCACTTTATACAATAGATTGTTTAAAAGCAGCAGCTTTATATTATTAAACATGAAAAACAATGGGCCCTATTTTAACAATCTGAGCGCATAGCGCAGGTGCACTTAGGGCGTGTCCGGCACATGGTTCAAAAGGGTTGTACCTAGTCTCTTAATGAGTCATGGGTGTGTTTTGGGCGTAACGTGCAAT
This sequence comes from Coreius guichenoti, assembly GCA_039654105.1. Lineage (NCBI taxonomy): Eukaryota > Metazoa > Chordata > Actinopteri > Cypriniformes > Gobionidae > Coreius > Coreius guichenoti. The sequence goes on from CM077192.1 coordinate 25,085,497, forward strand.
AAACCAATCAGAGTCTCATCTCCCATTCCCTTTAAAAGCCAGTTGTGCTTGCACCATGGCGGATTCGCTATTTACATGGAGGAGTTTGCGAGCGGAAAGACTGAACGCTTCTCCAGAGAGGAATCCTTTTATTTTTAATATTTAAAAATGTGTGTGCTGCTGCGTCCCTGTGTAATAAGCAGAATGTACGCGCGTTGTGCATCCGCCTATAGGCGCATATTACTAACACACTCTTTAAATAACACCTTTTAATAAACTGCGCTATTGACTTTAGACCAGGTTTTTGTTGGTCAATGGCGCAGTCATTTTCAGTTCCTCAAAATTGCAACGCGCCAACAATGCGACTGAACACACCTCGTTTTCAGACCAGCACACCCATGGGCGAACAGATGGGCACGAGTGCATTTGCTATTTAACCTGTTAGCCACACCCCCGCTTTTGAAAAAATCCCAAGAAATGGCATACCTAGACTAAAACAGATACAGTTCATGAATCCTTTGCACTAAAAGCATAAGTATGGTCTAATTTGAAAGCAGACACTTGGCAGTTTACTGTAAAGTCAAAATTATAATTATTTTCATAATGAAAAAATAGCTATAATAAGCTTCAAAATTTTGTAAAGTTATTAGAAATTTATTTTTATGAAATATCTTTATGAAAATAAAATTGACGTTGGCACTGTTGCAATCTAGAAATGCACTACAGCTAAAGCCACAAGTCTGACAATGTTATATTTCAAATCTGAAGATAAGTCTAAAACTCTGGATTTTATGAAATGTTTTTCAAGATCATGTCATGTGAATTTTTTTTTCTTCTTTTTTTTAAGATTCTAAAATGTTAACTGATGTTTACTGTTATCTTCTAAGCATCCATTCAGTGTATTGTCTCTATTGTTTCGTGGTGCAAACTGTCCCATTCAGTTTCAGTCTCTCTCCCCAGCACACATTCACACCTCTCCGGCCTGGTTATGGCTCTAATTATTATTCTTTTGTCTTCATTGTAATTACTGACGACTCTCTATTCAAACTGTTCTATTCAAAGTTCTCATTTCATTTTGTTTGAACTTCTCACTTCACCTTCTAAACTGTATCAATGCCCTTCTTGAAAATAGAAACATTTCAGTGAGTTTTACTATTCAAAATTATTCACAAAAATAACGTATTTGCTCGGGTGGCAGGTGCATTTTAGGGTTATCATACCATCGTACCAATTCAATACACAACAATTTATGAGATTAAAACCATGTTTTTACTCCAAACTTACTTTATATCACAAGTCGATCTTTTTTAAATAACCTTCTGTGATCTCATGTGGCTTTGGGTCAAAAAATCTGACAGAAAATATATAATTTTACAGTATTCTGCACAATGACAAAATCTATGTCGAATAGCATTGCATTATAAATATAATCAATTATGAAAACACCCAACATGGCATGAAGAACACAGATAAACCATTTATTGTCGCGATTGTGTGTTTATTGTCTTCAAAAGTGTCTTATCTGCATGTTATAGCGATCTCTGAAAGCTTTGTTCATGTCAGGGAGCTCCTGGAATGTCACATGGTCTGTTTCTTCATCGTGAGTGCCATATATGGACTGAATGTGCACGCGCGCCCTCAGGCTGCCAGTATGAACTGAAAACACAGCACATCAGAGTATCCAGCGCTCATAATGATTACATCTGTGCATTTTGGGTAAAGATTGAATAAATAATACTTCTATATATAGAAATTTGACACAAACATATCAGAATCTATTTCTCCACATCTGCACACTTTTGAACTAAAAGCCCTGAGGGATGTTGTTTTGTCGCGAGTCTTCATGACGACCATAGAGGAGTTTTTTTCGGAATGGGAGCGGCTGACGCTCATATTTCAATCAAAAGGTACCGACGCCGGTTTTCATATTCATAACTCCTGACACATATTAACAAATCACGGTGACTATAAGATTTTGTGAATAAAACAGAGGAAAAAAATTAAACTTGAGTCTTAGATCTTTTTAATGATGTATAGTTTGTCAAGGTAATTACTTCCATCTGACAGTTTCTGACAGCCCATCTGACAGACAATTTTGAGCTAATTTAAGCAAAGTCAGCTTCAGTGCGTCTGCGTCCTCGCACAGCTTAAGAGGTTTTTAAACTACGTAGCGCAGGACGTGAAAATGATAACTGCGTCGGGCTAAAACTAGCAAAAAATACTTAAGCCGCGCCTGGCGTCGCATTGCGCCGGGTGTATGATAGGGCCCATAGTCAGTGTCTCATTTCATCAGAGGTACGGCTTCATTTTTTTACTATAAAGTGACTCTCCAGTGTGTTCATGTTTTTACTCGTGGATGTCTGACCTTGACAGACTGAACAGAAGAAATGAACCAGAGAACAGTTCCACGTCTAATAAGGCGGAGCCTCGGAGCCACACCCACCTATTACGTCATCGCATGCTTCAAAGGTGTTTTCCAGAGTTCGCTTTGACAAGCTCTTTCCCGAAACGAACAACAAACAAACTTCGATTTGGCCTGATTTTGTTCGAAACACCAGTTCATTCTTAGATTTGACTTGAAGTATATTGGGGCCTTAATAGACATAATCATTACAGATTAAACAACAGTTTGGTTCTAGAAGATCTTTCCAGGGCAATTCTCTGACATGAACAAGCTCCAAGCAATAAATGTGTAGAAACAGTCCCTCTAGTATCACTACTGTCAGCTGAAGTAGAAGGAAATTTTCACACTTCACAGTCATCAACACGAACACACATGTCAGGTGTTTAGAGCAGTTTTGCAGATTACTACATGAAACTGTCTCTTATCAGGTTTTCATTCTGTCGAGTTAATTAAAGCTTGGAGACGCACATCCTTAGTGTCTAAATTCCGACGTTCATTCCTAATTTAACCTTTGTTTCTTTGATAGCTGCATGAAAGGCCCAAAATTCTCCCAACTTTGTGTCACTTCTTGCTGAGATCTTTTCTTCTCTGTATTTGGCTTTTCAGATGCTTACGGAGCCTGATAACGTGACAACAGTAAGACTCATCTTGCGACAGCCCTCCTCAGAATGGATCAATTTCAGCATTGAGGAAATTAACATTTATCCGTGTGCAAAAGAGGTACCTATGCAGAATACATGGTCATTTACATGCATGTCACAAAATGATGTCTGTCAACATATAATGTGTGTGTGTGTGTATGTGTATGTGTGTATATGTGTAATATATATATATATACACACACACACACATATACACACACACACACACCGATCAAGCATAACATTATTATTATTATTATTATTATTTGACTTCAGGTGAAGTGAATAACACTGATTATCTCTTCATCACGGCACCTGTTGGTGGGATATATTAGGCAGCAAGTGAACATTTAGTCCTCAAAGTTGATGTGTTAGAAGCAGGAAAAATGAGCAAGAGTAAGGATTTGAGCGAGTTTGACAAGTGCCAAATTGTGATGGTTAGACGACTGGGTCAGAGCATCTCCAAAACTGCAGCTCTTGTGGGGTGTTCCCGGTCTGCAGTGGTCAGTATCTATCAAAAGTGGTACAAGGAAGGAACAGTGGTGAACCGGCGACAGGGTCATGGGCAGCCAAGGCTCATTGATGCACGTGGGATCGAAGGCTGGCCCGTGTGGTCCGATCAAACAGATGAGCTACTGTAGCTCAGATTACTCAAGAACTTAATGCTGGTTCTGATAGAAAGGTGTCAGAATACACAGTGCATCGCAGTTTGTTGCGTATGGGGCTGCATAGCCGCAGACCAGTCAGGGTGCCCATGCTGACCCCTGTCCATCGCCGAAAGCGCCAACAGTGGGCACGTGAGCATCAGAACTGGACCACGGAGCAATGGAAGAAGGTGGCCTGGTCTGATTAATCACGTTTTCTTTTACATCACGTGGATGGCCGGGTGCGTGTGCGTCGCTTACCTGGGGAACACATGGCACCAGGATGCACTATGGGAAGAAGGCAAGCTGGCGGAGGCAGTGTGATGCTTTGGGCAATGTTCTGCTGGGAAACCTTGGGTCCTGCCATCCATGTGGATGTTACTTTGACACGTACCACCTACCTGAGCATTGTTGCAGACCATGTACACCCTTTCATGGAAACGGTATTCCCTGGTGGCTGTGGCCTCTTTCAGCAGGATAATGTGCCCTGCCACAAAGCAAAAATGATTCAGGAATGGTTTGAGGAGCACAACCACGAGTTTGAGGTGTTGACTTGGCCTCCAAATTCCCCAGATCTCAATCCAACCGAGCTTAAAGAACTTAAAGGATCTGCTGCTAACATCTTGGTGCCAGATATCACAGCACACCTTCAGTCTAGTGGGGGAACAACACAATATTAGGACGGTGGTCATAATGTTATGCCTGATCGGTGTGTGTGTGTGTGTATGTATGTATGTGTATATGTATGTTTGTATATATGTGTATGTGTGTATATATATATATATATATATATATATATATATATATATATATATACACACATGTGTATATATGTGTGTGTATGTTTTTGTTTTGATTTGTTTTTGGTTTGCTTGTTTTGTTTTTTGCCTTTGTTTTGTTCTGCATTTTTTGCTTGGTTTTGTTTTGTTTGAGGCAGTATTTTATCAAACCTTGTTCAGTGGTTGTGTTGTTTTTGTCTGTGCAGGACTCAGAGCGAGATGTTCCTGCATGTATTTTTTTTATTTTATTTTTTTGCTTTTCTGTCTTTGTTTGAAGCAGTATTTTACCAAAACTTCATCAGTAGATGTGTTGTTTTTGTCTATGCAGGACTCCGAGCGAGATGTTCCTGTCTGGTTATCCACTCTCACACCTGTAGAAGAACCTCTTGATTTGAATGTGAGTATTTTGTGTCTTATCATTTGTTGTATAATGCACAACAGTTCTCATCTAATGAATATTGAAAGTCTTGTTGTTTAACAGCATATACAATGCTCCCTTTAAAGACTGCTAATGCCATTTCATTTAGCAGCCCACAAGCATCTCTTTAGTTTATGTATTTATGCAGCTCTGAGGTGTTAATTGCTTAAGAACAGAATGAAAAGATAATTACAGAAATGTATGAAACTCTCAGGTTGTCGTTTTTCAATCGCTGAGCATTGTGGCCATGTCCCAGTTCTCATTTATCTGTCATTTGCATTAGAAATGTAAGATGCTTGTTTGAAGTGCCTCTTTATTGATGAAGGCTCAACTTAATGTTTATTTAAACAGTTTCACCACCTGAAAAGCAGAGGAAGTAATCTTAATTCATAATTTGTTGTTTACCTATAGTATTTCATTGGGGAAAAAGACCTGTTCAGTGGTAACTTTGAGGCGAATATGAGCTTGGAATTTAAAGAACTGTGTAAATGAGTTTTCATTTAATGTTAGGAATTTTATGTACTACATAATTGTTACAATTGTTATATTGCATTATATATGGGAATGGGACACCCAGCTTTGTTGAATAGACATTAAACAGGACCTATTCTTTAGTGTGTTTGAGCGTGAAAAATGTCTGCAAAGTTACAAAGCACAAAGTCTCTACAAAGGGAGTTATTCTCAGTGTCACTGTTTCTGAACTCCCTGAAACACCTCCATTGTAGTCTTGAGTTTTCTTCCAGGAACGAACATGTCACAATTTTCCTCATTTAAATAATTCCCACCCAAGGTACACGTAAAATAAATGGCGAGGCCTGGTTGAGTTAGTTAGTAGTGTGTTGAAACTCACAGTTATGGTAAGAGGCGTGACATTTCCCAAAGACGTTCGTAGCGGTTGACCAATCACAACACACTGGTCCAGTCGACCAACCAGAGCACATTGTGCTTTTCAGAAGGAGGGACTTCATATAGACATGAACTAAACAGGAGCAGGGTTGCCAGATGATGACTGATTGGATGATGACACACTTGGGTTTTGTTCGTTAACCAATTAGCCTATAAAATTTAAGGGCCCTATTTTAACAATCTGAGTGCATGGTCTAAAGCGCATTGCGCAGGTGCACTTAGGGTGTGTTCGAATCCACTTTTGCTAGTTTAACGATGGGAAAAACAGTCAGCGCGCCAGGCACATAGTCCAAAAGGGTTGTACCTGATCTCAGACTGAGCGCTTCTCCAGAGAGGAATCCTTTTACAAACCCGATTCCAAAAAAGTTGGGACACTGTACAAATTGTGAATAAAAAAGGAATGCAATCATTTACAAATCTCATAAACTTATATTTTATTCACAATAGAATATAGATAACATATCAAATGTTGAAAGTGAGACATTTTGAAATGTCATGCCAAATATTGGCTCATTTTGGATTTCATGAGAGCTACACATTCCAAAAAAGTTGGGACAGGTAGCAATAAGAGGCCGGAAAAGTTAAATGTACATATAAGGAACAGCTGGAGGACCAATTTGCAACTTATTAGGTCAATTGGCAACATGATTGGGTATAAAAAGAGCCTCTCAGAGTGGCAGTGTCTCTCAGAAGTCAAGATGGGCAGAGGATCACCAATTCCCCCAATGCTGCGGCGAAAAATAGTGGAGCAATATCAGAAAGTTTCAGAGTTTGAGTTTCTCAGAGAAAAACTGCAAAGAGTTTGAAGTTTTCATCATCTACAGTGCATAATATCATCCAAAGATTCAGAGAATCTGGAACAATCTCTGTGCGTAAGGGTCAAGGCCGGAAAACCATACTGGATGCCCGTGATCTTCAGGCCCTTAGACGGCACTGCATCACATACAGGAATGCTACTGTAATGGAAATCACAACATGGGCTCAGGAATACTTCCAGAAAACATTGTCGGTGAACACAATCCACCGTGCCATTCGCCGTTGCCGGCTAAAACTCTATAGGTCAAAAAAGAAGCCATATCTAAACATGATCCAGAAGCGCAGACTCTGGGCCAAGGCTCATTTAAAATGGACTGTGGCAAAGTGGAAAACTGTTCTGTGGTCAGACGAATCAAAATTTGAAGTTCTTTTTGGAAAAATGGGACGCCATGTCATCCGGACTAAAGAGGACAAGGACAACCCAAGTTGTTATCAGCGCTCAGTTCAGAAGCCTGCATCTCTGATGGTATGGGGTTGCATGAGTGCGTGTGGCATGGTCAGCTTACACATCTGGAAAGGCACCATCAATGCTGAAAGGTATATCCTATAAGTTCTAGAACAACATATGCTCCCATCCAGACGTCGTCTCTTTCAGGGAAGACCTTGCATTTTCCAACATGACAATGCCAGACCACATACTGCATCAATTACAACATCATGGCTGCGTAGAAGAAGGATCCGGGTACTGAAATGGCCAGCCTGCAGTCCAGATCTTTCAACCATAGAAAACATTTGGCGCATCATAAAGAGGAAGATGCGACAAAGAAGACCTAAGACAGTTGAGCAACTAGAAGCCTGTATTAGACAAGAACGGGACAACATTCCTAATCCTAAACTTGAGCAACTTGTCTCCTCAGTCCCCAGACGTTTGCAGACTGTTATAAAAAGAAGAGGGGATGCCACACAGTGGTAAACATGGCCTTGTCCCAACTTTTTTTGAGATGTGTTGATGCCATGAAATTTAAAATCAACTTAAAATGATACATTTTCAGTTCCTCAAAATAGCAACACGCCAACGTGTCTGAACACACCTCGATTTCAGACCAGCACGCCCATGGGCGAACAGATGGGCGCGAGTGCATTTGCTATTTAAACAACGTGGCGCTGGACGTGAAAACGATAACTGCGTCTACCAAAACTACCAAAAAACACTTGCGTCACATTGCGCCGGGTGTATGATAGTGCCATAAATGTTTCAAAACCGCCAAACTAACCCCAAACCAGCCCATATTTTTTCCATCCGCCCAAACAAATTTTGCTCAATCTGGCAACACTGGAGAGGTAAAATATGGAAAAAATAATGTTTTTGAACATTGAAGCCTGAAAACCTGTTCTAGTAGAGCCCAAAAAACAAAATCAAGACTTTGTAAAAAGGCATAATATACTCTCTTTAAAAACCCATATTAGTCTACCACAAAATCATCATTTAGACCAATACTCTAAACATTAAATGCAGGAGATCTGTTGGTTTTTTAGTTTGAAAATTAGTAATATATTCTTTATATCTACATCTATCTATCTATATATTGATTCTCCTCTCTATGGCAGTACTTTACTGCCACTTGCTGGTCAAAACTGAATCTGCAACTTCACTCCGCAAATACCAAGATTTTTCCCCATTTTATTTTGGTTCATTTAGTTTTACTTTACACACATTCCTCGTTTGTGTTCTACATAAGAAAAATGCTAAACGTTTGAAATGACGTCAGGTTGAGTAACTGAGGATGATTTTTAAGTGCACTACACCTTTAATAAAAGGCTGTGTGTGTGTGTTTTGTTTTGGTTGGTCAGGGACTTCCTGATCCAGAGACGGTTTCCTCCAGCATTCAGCAGATGTGGGCGCTCACTGAGATCATGCAGGCGAGCCAGACTGCGGCTTCCATCGGACGTTTCGATGTGAGTTACACTATTGTCTACTTGTACCATTATCTTTCTTTTATACTGAATTAACATGTTGATTCTAATTTCAGGTGGAAGGCTCTTATGACGTCAAATTACTGTCGTACACATAACGGGAATGCTGAAAACTGAACCATACTCTGTTCATTCAGTTTCTCATTTCATTTCTTGAGATGATACCACTTGCACTGGGATAACTGTTTATATGTTTATTTTGTTCTATTTAATATTTATTTTTTAGGTTTTCAGAATATTTTAACTTACTTTACATGAAACTGTGATGTTAATTACATATACATCTCATAAACGGCATTAGTGACTCCATAAACCAGATACATTCAGCACAGTATTATGTATAACATGCACGATAGTTGTGGGGAGCCTGTATATTAGTTGACATGTAAGTTATTAAGATTGCTTATGTATTTATTTACACATTTGTGATCTCACATTCAATAAAAATAATCATCCATGCGTATACTGCAAATGTTTCTCATTCATCTTAGACTCTGTCATTTGTAAATAATATTAATTTATCTAAGTATGTAATTACATTGACGCACTGTTACGTTAGGCTTCAGTCTGAAGATTTATTCTCATATTTTCAGCACAGAATAAGATAAATAGGCTGCTAACTCTGTCTAAAGGAATTATCCACCACACACTAATGCCAAACTAAATATTAAGATAATCTTCATGGTGAGATTTTTTTTGACATCTTTTTTCAAATGTTAATGCAAATGCATCTCACTTTGTGTTAATTAAAACTCAATGGACATGTTCATGGTTGCCAGGCAGTAATCAAGAGCAGCGCTGCTTCCTAATGCTAATCATTGGAAATCAATGGTCGGCGTCCAAGAGGAGCCTCCATCTGTCTCTGCTGGCATCTCGCGCACATCCGAGAGACCATCGTCTATGCAACATTAGCCTGCAAATGGAGCTGCGCGACTCCGTCCCTGCAAAGTCAGACAAAAAGATTGTCTTTGTGCAGATGCTGATGGCTAATATTCCTAAGTTAAAGTGTATTATGGTAACGAACGTCATTGTGTGTAACTTCGAGTCATATTATTATCTGCAGCGTGATCTACGAATGCTATAATACGCATATGGTTTAAAATAACTCTAGGCTATATTGAATTTAATATGTCATGAATATAACCTCGAACTTGAGTTTATCCATTTTCCTTACCATGATTTTCACGGTTCATCTGCTTGTGTCTCCAATAGATGGCAGTAGATAAACACGTAAAATACCACTGATGTAAAAACACCCTACCTTGATACATTAACAACAATTTATCGCCTGCTAGTTTAGAGATAATGGAGATTTTAATTATTTCCCATAAAATAGTCAATACACATTACTCAGTTCTGGTTAACACCCACACTTGATGTGTTTTGTTTACACTAGCTGTAGATAAACTATCAGTCACTGAAGCAATTCGTGTGGGTAAAATATATACACCGATCAGGCATAACATTATGACCTAATATTGTGTTGGTCCCCCTTTTGCTGCCAAAACAGCCCTGACCCGTCGAGGCATGGACTCCACTAGACCCCTGAAGGTGTGCTGTGGTATCTGGCACCAAGATGTTAGCAGCAGATCCTTTAAGCCCTGTAAGTTGTGAGGTGGGGCCTCCATGGATCGGACTTGTTTGTTCAGCGCATCCCACAGATGCTCGTTTAGATTGAGATCTGGGGAATTTGGAGGCCAAGTCAACACTTCAAACTCGTTGTGCTCCTTAAACCATTCCTGAACCATCTTTGCTTTGTGGCAGGGCACATTATCCTGCTGAAAGAGGCCACAGCCACCAGGGAATACCGCTTCAATGAAAGGGTGTACATGGTCTGCAACAATGCTTAGGTAGGTGGTAAGTGTCAAAGTAACATCCACATGGATGGCAGGACTCAAGGTTTCCCAGCAGAACATTGCCCAAAGCATCACACTGCCTCCGCCAGCTTGCCTTCTTCCCATAGTGCATCCTGGTGCCATGTGTTCCCCAGGTAAGCGGTGAACATGCACTCGGCCATCCACATGATGTAAAAGAAAACGTGATTCATCAGACCAGCAATTCTTCCATTGCTCCATGGTCCAGTTCTGATGCTCACATGCCCACTGTTGGCGTTTTCGGCGGTGGACAGGGGTCAGCATGGGCACCCTGACTGGTCTGCGGCTATGCAGCCCCATACGCAACAAACTGCGATGCACTGTGTATTCTGACACCTTTCTATCAGAACCAGCATTAACTTCTTGAGCAATTTGAGCTACAGTAGCTTGTCTGTTTGATCAGACCACACGGGCCAGACCCTGTCGCCAGTTCACCACTGTTCCTTCCTTGGACCACTTTTGATAGATACTGACCACTGCAGACCGGGAACACCCCACAAGAGCTGCAGTTTTGGAGATGCTCTGTCGTCTAGCCATCACAATTTGGCCCTTGTCAAACTCGCTCAAATCCTTACGCTTGCCCATTTTTCCTGCTTCTAACACATCAACTTTGAGGACAAAATGTTCACTTGCTGCCTAATATATCCCACCCACTAACAGGTGCCGTGATGAAGAGATAATCAGTGTTATTCTCTTCACCTGTATATATATATATTTGTATATATATTTTCATTGTAATTTCGAGTACTTAAGCATAAGCTTTTAAATAAACAGATTTTAAGACAATGAGAGAAACATTTCAATTGTTTGCAAACTTGTGTTGTCGTTTTATGGTTATGTTAGCACCTGTATTGCTAGCAACAGCTGCTATTTTTAGTGAATTCAAATGAAACAAGTTCACATTATTTCTAAATATTGTTTTTAAATTGGCTTAGTTACACAAATATCTGAGTTACTGTAACTTGTCTTTCAGTTTTATTTGTCATGGTACTAGTTATTTAGATCCAATTTAATGTTTTAATATTGAGTACATTTTAAAGCTGTGAAATCAGAGATACTTTATGAATTGAGTACACCAAGTTTTTAGAGTGTATATTTTGAATGCTTTCTCTAGTAATTTTATTGTGTCTCCAATAGATGGCAGTAGCTAAACGCTGAAATACTGACAGAAACAAGATAGCCTACATTGATAGACTGGTAAAATCAACTAAATACCACCTGTTAGTTTAGTGGTAATGAATGGATTTTATTTCACACAAAACACAGGCAAGACCCATTACTCAACACATTAGGTTAAAGGAGATTCTAGGTTCAGTACAATTGAAGCTCTTTGCAGGTTAAGCAGCATCGACAGCCTTTTAGGCAGAATGTCAATTACCACCGAAAATAATTTCGACCATCCCTACTTAAAATGGAAGTCTATGGGGCAATTGCTCAATTGTAAGCATGTAATTGTCAATGTGTTTGTTATTTTACAAACTGGGGGATGGATTTTTTTCTGCCTTAAATGCAGTAAATGCAGCTTCTACTGAACCAGGAACCTACTGAACTTTAAAATCTTTATTAGTACCACACGAGAGTTGACATACAACATAACTTCATGCAAACATGGTAATTTACTGCAGGCAGAAGATCTGATTTTTCAGTTAGCATTAGCAAGTCTCAAAACATAACTAGGGAAATGCATTTAGCTCTCATTTAAGTCTTTTCCCCTGGTTTCACAGACGAGGCTTAAGGCTAGTTCCAGACTAAAATGCATGTTTGAGCTGTTTTAACTGAAAGCAACATGCACTGACATATCTTAAAATATATCAGTGCCATTGTTTTGTCTCAAGATGCACACCAGTAATGTTTTTTTTTCTAAGGCACATTTATAAAAGCTACTTAAATGTCCTAATTGAACTAAGGCCTAATCCTGGCTTAATCTAATCCCTGTCTGTGAAACCAGGCTGCCTTAAGTGGATGTGTGAAATAAACTTTTGTAAGATTCCAGCCCGCAAAGGGAGAAGAAACTTCACAAACCATCTGTATTCATTCTGTTGAATTGCTGATAAAATTGCAGATGGACAATAATCTGCAACGGTTCTCCGCTTAAATCTTAAAATGTTCTTTGGAAGAACATTATGTTCCTTTTTATTTGTTTGTTTATATACACAAGTCAATTTTCAAAAATGGCAACAAAACTCCATAAAAGTTGTTCTTCTGTTTTATGTTTTCAGTCTTTGAAGCTACCTTCTGTGTGGAATACACCAAAAAATTGACACATATTGAAATGCCAAATATATGTGGAACTATATTTTAATGAATATTTTCCCCTCATAGTATAGCAAACTGAACAAGGAAATGGTACAATTTCATCATATCTCTTTTCTGTGTGGCTAATATTCTGAGGTGTGAATTAACACATATAGTTTGTGCCACTGTACAAGTCATTTGAATAGGAATTTATAGGGTGTCCTTTACAATAGGTCTTAATTGGCATTTTATCCATTTCAGAGGTTGGCCAGAGGACAACTATCCGTCACTGAGAAGCAGAACATCATCCTGAATGGGATTTTAATTGAAACCGAATTATTGAGAGACTTGTACTCTACTGACAGAGAAGATTTGTCTGGACTCTGCTGACAACTGGTATTTGAATTCAATATCGACATGACTTGTGCGATTGCGCTTCTCAGGACGACAGATTAACTGTGAAGAAACAATTAGTTTCTGCATTAAAGAGAAACTTCTGCTGAAAATGAAGCAATTATCTTCCTCTGCAAACCCATCAGGTCCTTTAATAAGTGGAAAAGTGTGAGGTCTTTGACCAGTATTTAGTTCACACTTGGTTTGCTCTCAAACAAAAACCCAGACCGTTGTTGTTGTCTGAATTTAAGCGGTAGCATGCAAAATGTTCACCGCCAGTTGATGTCCGTTATGCGTAATGGACCCGGGCACGCGCCTCAAGCATCATGACAGTTGTGTGTGGTTATACAAGTAGTTATTCCCCAACAGGGAGCGTCTAAACGGAAAGGGGTTGGACACTTTGTGAGAACAAAGCAATCCATTGTTAAGAAGATCTGACTAGTTCAATTCAAGCAGCTCAGGACAAATCTTTTACCCTCAAATGCTATGAACTCTTAGTCATGTCTGGCTCCATCAGATTTTCAACTCTCTTTCAGGTCTTTATGGATCCTGAGCTCATGTGAGTTTCAATTCTTTCACATTTTTACAATTAATTCATCTTTAATCTCTTTCAAATCTTCAAAATGAATCTCAACTAGCACTTAGTGATGGGCGATTTCGAAACACTGCTTCATGATGCTTTGAAACCTTACCGAATCTTTTGTTTCGAATCAGTGATTCGAAGCGTGTATCAAACTGCCAAAGTCACGTGATTTCAGTAAACGAGGCTTCGTTACGTCATAACTGTTTTGAAACATTTAGAAATTTCAGTTGTTCACCGCTGAGGGGCGATGATCTGTGAATCCATGAATCATGTGGATTCACTGAGAACCATTGAAGAAGTGTCTATGGGTTTTACCTAATCTCTGATCAGTTTTATACATTTGTAGACGTTTTAATGAGACATTAGTTTAATTAAAAGGATTAATAGTAGATAATAGTCTCTTATTGGCCTGTTTAGTTGAGCTACCCATGGAACAAACAAAACAAGCCCTGAAAATTGATAAAAGAACACATTATGCAGACACTTGATATTTAATCTTATTAAATGATTATTTCATTGCATTTGATACATTTTACTTTCAATAAAACAATGTGCAATGTGTTTTTAAAAGGTGTTTTATGCATGTTTGGCCTGAGTTTTTGTTGTATTTACACTGTTCTGACCAGCAGGGGTCACCAGCGTGTGGCCTTTCGAACGCTTCAAAACAGTGAATCATTTTGCGAATCAATTGGTTCAATTGATTCGAAGCGTTGAAAAGCTTTGCTTCTCCCATCACTACTAGCACTATATTGTTAATAATTAAAGGTGTTACTAGTGATGGGCGCTTTCGAAACGCTTTGTGAAGCTTCGAAACCTTTGCGAATCATTTGTTTTGAACCAGTGATTCAAAGCGTGTATCAAACAGCCAAAGCCATGTGATTTCAGTAATGTTTTGAAATTTCAACGGTTTGCTGCTAGAGGGCGATGATCTCTGTGAACCCATGAACGACCGTGTCTATGGTTTTTAAAAATGTTTTATAAATTTGTAGACATTTTTATGACACATTTGGATAATAAAAGGAAGAATTTTAGGCCCTGTTTACACCTGGTATTAAGATGCGTTTTGGTCGATCGGATCACAAGTGGACAACACTAAATACAGGTGTAAACAGGGTCTAAAACGTTTTGAGCTGTTCACTTTCCACAAAACCACATTCAACCGGATTGCTTTCGTATGGTAGACTCTCACAAAAGACCATCTACTCTCCGCCTACTGACCTAATGCGTAAACATTATAGGAAGCACTCTAGACAGACGGGATTTAAATGAACCAAGTTTGGTTTTAAGACGGAAAACGTACCAAGCACAAAGTTCTCTCACCAATCCTTGAGGCTGTCAGAGCAGAAACTAAAGCTGCTGCTCTCCGTATGTTTTTCCATCATCTCCGGTTGCATTCATATGTAAATTGCGCAAGTTTATTTTGTCCATTAGTTCAAAAGATCTGAAAAAGTCCATACATTTACCTGCCCATAGATCCTTCCCTCGAAGAAATCAGGACAGAAGTGGTTAAAAGTGGACAAAAGAGACACCAGGTTTAAACGGGAATGTGTCTCCCTCGTCTACTTGTGATCCGATCGACCAAAACGCATCTTAATACCAGGCCTGATTAACCAAGCTCTCCATAAAACAAGCCCTACAATTTAATAAAATAGCATGTTTATACAAACACTTCATATTTAATGGTGATTTGTTTATTGCATTTAATAGATTACACCTTCAATAAAACATTTGCAATTGGTTTGTAAAAGGTGTTTTTATACGAGTTTTGACCAACAGGCATCACCAGCAGGTGGCATTGCGAGCGCTTCAAGTGATCTGATTGGCTAACACACACAGTCCACGGGCAGATTATTTCTTTTGTTTACAAAACAGTCTAGGACTCTTACAAAACAAGTGTTATTTCTTAGGTTTGGGTTCTGTAGTGCTCAGTCAGGCAAGGGACATTTTATTTGATATTTGCCCCCCAAAAAATTACATTACTGTATATTCAGCTTATATTCAGCTTTAACCGCAGGTTACCCTGGGAGATTGTCCCTGTAATAAGTTGAAGGTGATATCCTGCAAAAGTTCTTGTGATCAAAAGATCCGATTCTATGAAATACAATAGAGTTCCCAACCAGGCTCCATCATATAATTTAGCCCGGGTATCATATAAAAACCAACAGCACACTGAGTATTGATTCGTATATTGACTTCTGTCATACTCAAAGCTGCTGGATTTGTGGATGGGTTTGTGTCTGTCTTACTGCAGTTGTATTTTAGGGACAGAACGATCCTCTAGAGTTTGTGCGGCTCTCGAAACTCCCACATTAACGCATAAGCTCTGTTTTCAACCAGAACAGAGATGGACTGGTCATGCTGTAGCCAATTACAATAATGAATTAGTCACCACTCACAAGTGTTTCTCTCAGAGAAAAACACGTCCAGATATCTGTGTACGTGATATCTCGGGAGTCCCTGTTTTTGTGGAGCTATTAGAAACTAGGATGCAGCAACCTTTTTGGACGTTTCCACAACATAAATAGCAGCTTGGCCAGTCAGACTTTGCAACATCCATAATTTCCAATACATATTCTAGTAGTTGGAGATCTGCAATAGTAACCCAGATTGTTAGTCCGTCCAATAGGGGCTATATGTACTTGTGGAAACACACTAAAACACAATAAAAATTGGATTTGCATTGGTTAAATAGGCTATAGTATTCAGTCTGAATTGTACGGTCGGGGTTGTGTGCTTCAAGCCATCTGCCCTAACGCCTCCATCAATTCCCATTTTACTACAGGATAATGGGGAAAGTTTATGAGATATAAGTGCTCTTTGCTTAATTCATGCTGCTATTTAGATGGCACATCATCATGCTGGCCCTTTATTACCATAAAGCAAATTGCAGTGAGAAACTTCACCATTAAGAAGTTAGCAGGAGACATCAACAAGCAAAAGTGACATTAATCAGGCCCATAAGCATCCCTCATCTGCATTTTGCCGTCATAAACTTTTGATTGTCATTGCGAATGGTGGAAAAATAAGAGTGATTGCCAGTCATCACAGATAGCAGTTCTGCACTGGGTGTATATATATATATATATACACCAATCAGGCATAACATTATGGTCACTGACAGGTGAAGTGAATAACACTCAATCTCTTCATCACGGTACCTTATATATTAGGCAGAAAATGAACATTTTGCCCTCAAAGTTGATGTGTTAGTGTCACAGAGTCAACCACACCGTCACAGCCCCAATCATCACCCAATCACCAGCACCCGCCCACTCGTTCACAATCACCAGAATACGGACTCGCTGCACCTCATCAGAGACTCACCCTTTATATTCACCGTGCACCATTCACTCCTTGTCTGGTCTCGTCTCAGTATACACTGTTCATGTCTACCTACCTACCTTACCTTACCTTACTTACCTACCTACCTACCTTACCTACCTTACCTACCTACCTACCTTACCTTACTTACTTACTTACCTACCTACCTACCTACCTCCCTCCCTCTCGTCACCATCCTCTTCCCATCACCTGGGGCCTCATTTATAAAATGTTGCGTAGAAACTGTCCTACGTTTGATCTAAGATCATTTCTCAAATGTGTGTACGTGTGATTCCGAAAAACGAACGTACGCACGTTTTTTTGTGCGTATGTTCGTTTTTCGGAATCACGCCTCTTTCGCATGTGAAATCTATAAATCGCAAATGATCTTGAAATTGTGCGCAGCTGATTGGTTTCAGATCTCCGCCTTGTAAACACCCCCTAATTAATACAATTACCATATGAAAGAGCACCATTCAACATCCACATTTTTTACTTGAATGGCGAGCGGCAAGAAAAAGATTTTTAGCGAGGCCGAAATCGGGGTCATGCTAAATAATTTAATGCTGTGTAATTATGCTAACAGGGTTTTGAAAAAAAACATGCAAGCTATACGTTTTATTTTGAACAAGTAGCCTAGGGTATTCTTTTATTTATTTCATTTATACAGTTATTTTTTTCAGGCTATTTTTAAAACGTTTGCTGCATGGTTAAGGTATGCTAAATATCAGTAAAAACTGTGTTGAGAAAAAAAAGAAAACAGAAACTGCTGGTTTACTTTTATTTGTATACACTCACAATAAAAAAGAAAATATTGTGCTTTAATTTGTGATTTTTTTTTATATATATATATACATACCTGATTTATATATTTATTTATATATATATATATATATATATATACACACACCAATCAGGCATAACATTATGATGTTTAATATTGTGTTGGTCCCCCTTTTGCTACCAAAACAGCCCTGACCCGTCGAGGCATGCACTCCATTAGACCCCTGAAGGTGTGCTGTGGTATCTGGCACCAAGATGTTAGCAGCAGATCCTTTAGGTCCTGTAAATTGCGAGGTGGGGCCTTCATGGATCGGACTAAGTGACTAAGTGTCAAAGTAACATCCACATGGATGGCAGGACCCAAGGTTTCCCAGCAGAACATTGCCCAAAGCATCACACTGCCTCCGCCAGCTTGCCTTCTTCCCATAGTGCATCCTGGTGCCATGTGTTCCCCAGGTAAGCGGTGCACACGCACCCGGCCATCCACGTGATGTAAAAGAAAACGTGATTCATCAGACCAGACCACCTTCTTCCATTGCTCCGTGGTCCAGTTCTGATGCTCACGTGCCCACTGTTGGCGCTTTCGGCGGTGGACAGGGGTCAGCATGGGCACCCTGACTGGTCTATGCAGCCCCATACGCAACAAACTGCGATGCACTGTGTATTCTGACACCTTTCTATCAGAACCAGCATTAACTTCTTGAGCAATTTAAGCTACATTAGCTCGTCTGTTTGATCGGACTTTCCAGCCTTTGCTCCCCACATGCATCAATGAGCCTTGCATCAATGCACAATGCATCAATGACCTGTCGCCGGTTCACCACTGTTTCTTCCTTGGACCACTTTTAATATATATATTGAAATCTGTTGAAGTCATGCACTGGAGTACAACTGCCAGTATGAGTATATTATTGGTGAAATCTTGAGTAAAAATCTAACCTCTATTAGAGAGATTATGATATCTGCTCTCCCTCTATCTCTGTTATATTTCATATCTTTTCCAAATCGCAATTGATTTGACATTTGGCAATTCACTGTGTGATGCATATAGTGCTAAATATGCATTCATTCTTTGTTTCTTTTACGTCGTCTTTATCCTCTTTGTCTTTTCCCTTTCTCACTCGTGGTCTTTTGTATTTTCCTGCTTTTCACATAATTTTCTCTGAATTATGTGGTAATTGATATGGTAATTGTGTTCATACATTGAGCAGTGAAATGCTTCTAACTAGCATAGCTGTGCATGCTAACTCTCTAGATGTGATCATCGTACACAGTGGGAGGATGTCAATCAAATGAACTAGTAATCATGTCAATCAAATGAACTAGAATCATTTTGTTTTCCAGTGTCGGCCATTACGGAGTTGCCATTTGTCAATCAAACTCGACCCTATTTACTTTCCTTATACTATGTTCTTGGTCTAACTATAAATTATTTATTGGTGCACGGTATTGCAAAGGAAATAAAGCTTGTCTTTTTTTAACTTCTGTCTTCTTTTTTCCCACTAGATATAGGTTACAGTTGTTCTTTCACGGTAATTATCTGCTGATCCAAAATGACATTGTCTTTAAAACTTTCTAATGGAATTAGCGATTATATGCTAACTAATGTGCCGCATTTAAAGACTCCTGATCAAAGATGACATTGTATGTCAACACTCAAGCCTTTCTAGCATCAATTTTGCAAGATAAAATTAACATCTATGAATATGACAATACTACTACAGCGGTTTTCAACCTAGTTGAGGCCTTGTTAGCTATAGGCATTCCTACACTCAAAAAAAAAAATTCTCTTTAAACTGCCTTAATTCAATTATGGACAGTGGTTCCACACAAGCAAATTATTTTTTATTAACATTAATTGATTTTTTTGAATCTATGTAAGCTTCATGTGTTGTGACAACACAACTAGATGAGAAAGAATCTATGTGAAATAGTAATGTCCAACCAAATCAATGGAATTGCTTCCCTGTAACTTAAACCGGTTTAGTGAACATGCTTTAGTTTATTTAAAACTGGCTAAATATGTTTCACTCAACCAACACAAGGAGATTTGTCTCAAATAACTCATTTAAATTATGGACAGTGGTTCCATCCAATTAGTTCTTGTTACTTTAACTCAGTGGTTTCTATTTAAAGTTATGCCATTCAAAGCAGCATTTTGTTTGTGTGTGACTGTCTTGTAGAGTCATAAAAAGTCAAGATATGTAACAAATGATCAAACTGTATTTGTTAAAGGGTTGTAATTACATTCAAGAAACTTGTGCAAATGCATTAACATTAGCTAAATTACTTTTACAACATCATACTTTTAAGAGTAATTCTTCTGCAAACTCACTGAAAGTAAAAAAAAAATAAAACTCTATAAAACTTGGTAAAGGATAAATACAATTAAATTAAATGATTTTTTTTTACAAAATGTCAAAGTGTCCAGATGGTAGTGTCTAACGATATGTCTAACAATTGCAAATGACATATCACTGCTAAAATGTACTACACCTCTTTTACATAAAATAACAGATGCACTGAGCACCAAATAGGCAGCTTGCAACTGAGTTTAACAATTTTGAACATGGATAAATACAAAAACAAGTGTAACCAGCAATAGAAAAATTTAAATACTGCCATTTTTTTTTAAACATTAACATTTTGGCATTCCAGGAACAGTCCTTATGCAAACATATCAGAGAAGAGCTTAGTCTTCAGTGTTTGCACTTTATTGGATAACTTGTTGCCATCTAGCTCCAGAATTAACTTTTGCAGTACCTCGAATGTGTACCTGAGTTCAGGAGGGTAGCTCAAGTTCAGTCCATATATCAGTCCCAGCAACATGGCTATTGCATATGGGACACTACTAAGGTCCTGAAGAACTTTTTGACCCTCTAACACCACTCCGACATCTGCTGGGCTGTCTTCTATGTCTGCACCTTCAAGTCTTATGACATAAATTCCCATCACAGTCTTCTGGATCGCCTCCTGAGTGCTTGCAATGTCTGCATCCTAGAGGGGATATTTAAAAAGAATACAGTACTCTTAAATTTCTGTGTATTAACTTTAACAAAGCATTTAGCATCCTGGAAAATGCAGCAAACATTTAAAAAGCACATAACTTTTTAAATGTATACTCACCATATACTCCTAAATCAGACTGCTAGGGTCTTCATTCAGGTAGACACAGAGAGATTTGATTATGCATTCTCTCTTCACTTCAATGTCATCAGTCTAAAGATACAAATAACAACTTTAACAAAATATATCCTTTACATTCAGCTCCCTACCACGTGAAAATGGAGTGTAAAACATTTGAACGATCTAAAACTGACACTGCATTTTGCTGCACTATGTACCATAATAATATTTCACAAGTTGATTTGTCTTTTTTTTTTTTTAACCCCTTGAGTGTCAAGGATCGCCGACAGTTTTGCTTTATCTGGACAAACTCAGTATCATTAGACAGATTAAAGACTCCAGCTTCGATATTTGACCACTGTTTATTATAAAACTGGGTTGCAGTGACAATTTCTTAATTTATGTAAGGAGTGCAAAATAATCAATCTGTAATGAAGAATATTTTAATAGAATATCACTGAAGTGGGTGTGTCTGATGAGGGAGACATACAAAATGTGCAGTGGTGAAGGGTCCCCAGGACAGGTTTGAGAACCACTGCACTAGACAATGTCCGTTAGGCCTCTTAGTCCAAACGTGTGCATATTTGGAGAAATACTGATTTATCATCATGTTTGCAAAATATTTTGTCATACAGAATACCATTTCTATTCATTTCCCACTGAATTATGCGATCTGAAAGAGCTAAAACAGTGTTCACAGCGAGCTCTGTCTCTTCTTCCTAGTTCACGTCAGATATGAGTCATCAGGGAGGAAGCAGGAAGAAGACGGACTGGCTTACCCGACCGCCTGCTAGCTGTCTCACGTCACAGAAGTCAGATAAATCCCAGCACACAGAGACTCTTTCACCTAGATATTATCACATAGAGACTGTGTCTGTTCCACGAATTAGTAAATACAAAAAACCATCAAAACCATTCAACGGTAAAAATGTAATTGATGTCCAACAAATAAACAACAGATGATCAAATGATAAAGCTCGGGCTGCTGAATATTCGATCCCTTTCCTCAAAAGCGCTTATTGTTAATGATATGATTACAGATCATAACCTAGATGTGCTGTGTTTGACAGAAACCTGGCTAAAACCTGACGATTACATTACTTTAAATGAGTCCACCCCCCAAGATTATTGTTATAAACACGAGCCGCGTCTGAAAGGTAAAGGGGGTT
Source organism: Coreius guichenoti (assembly GCA_039654105.1). NCBI lineage: Eukaryota > Metazoa > Chordata > Actinopteri > Cypriniformes > Gobionidae > Coreius > Coreius guichenoti. The sequence goes on from CM077192.1 coordinate 25,107,482, forward strand.
GCTGTAATTTATAATAATATCTTCTGATTACTCAGAAGTCTAGTTTCAAATATAATTCCTTTGAAGTTTTGGTGCTTTATGTAACGTTATGTAGCGAAATTGATAAATCCCGTTTGATGTGTGTTGGCTACTGTATACAGGCCACCAGGGCACCATACAGACTTTACCAGAGAATTTGCTGATTTTCTATCAGAGTTAGTACTGGCTGCAGATAAAGTCCTAATTGTTGGTGATTTTAATATCCATGTAGACAATGAAAAAGACGCATTTGGATTGGCATTTAGAGACATTCTAAACTCTATTGGAGTAAGGCAACACGTGTCAGGACCCACTCATCGCCGTAATCATACGTTAGACCTAATACTGTCAAATGGAATAAATGTTGATACCATTGAAATTCTGCAGCAGAGCGATGACATCTCAGATCATTACCTAGTATCATGTACACTTAATTTAGCAAAGGCGTCCCCTCGCTTCAACTATGGCAGAACTATCACTGCTGCGACTAAAGATTTCTTTGTAAATAATCTCCCTCATCAGTTTCATCTTCTCAGCATCACAGATAGCCTAGAGGAACTCGATGTTGCAACAGAAACTATTGACTCTCTCTTTTCCAGCACTTTAGACACAGTTGCTCCCCGGCGCTTAAAGAAGATTAAAGAAAATAGTCCAACGCCGTAGTACAACGAGCACACCCGGGCCCTTAAAACAGCAGCCAGAAAAATGGAGCGCAGCTGGAAGAAAACAAAACTAGAAGTTTTTCGCATTTCGTGGAAAGAGAGCATGATTGCATACAGAAAGGCCCTAAAAACTGCTAGATCTGCTTATTTCTCGACTCTCTTAGAAGAAAACAAACACAACCCTAGGTATTTATTCGATACAGTGGCTAAATTAACCAAAGATAAAGCTTCACCTTCTGATGTTTGTAAACAGCACAGCAGTAATGACTTTATGAACTTCTTTACTTGTAAGATTGATTTTAGGAATATTAGGAAAAAAATTATAACCATGCAGCCGCCTACTACAGTATCACATCAGACAGTGCATTGTAGTGTCACTGAGGAAAAATTACATTCATTCACTGCTATAGGAGAAGAAGAATTGGCTAAACTCGTTAAATCATCAAAATCAACAACATGTATGCTCGACCCCATACCGACTAAACTACTAAAAGAGATGCTTCCAGAGGTCATAGATCCTCTTCTTAATATCATTAATTCATCCTTGACATTAGGATATGTACCGAAAACTTTTAAGTTGGTTATTATTAAACCACTTATTAAAAAACCGCAACTTGATCCTACAAAATTAGTCAATTACAGGCCAATCTCAAATCTACCCTTTCTGTCAAAAATACTAGAAAAGGCAGTGTCCTCACAATTATGCTCCTTTTTAGAAAAAAATGGTATCTGTGAGGATTTCCAGTCAGGATTTAGACCGTATCATAATACTGAGACTGCTCTCATTAGAGTTACAAATGATTTACTCTTATCATCTGATCATGGTTGTATCTCTCTGTTAGTGTTACTCGATCTTAGCGCTGCATTCGATACTATCGACCACAACATTCTTTTGAATAGACTCGAAAATTATGTTGGCATTAGTGGAATTTCATTGGCATGGTTTAAATCATACTTATCTGACCGTTATCAGTTTGTAGCAGTAAATGAAGAGATGTCAGACCGAACACAAGTTCAGTATGGAGTACCGCAGGGCTCAGTGCTAGGACCGTTGCTTTTCACCCTGTACGTGCTACCACTGGGAGATATTATTAGGAAGCATGGCGTTAATTTTCATTGTTATGCTGACGATACTCAGCTCTATATTTCTTCACGCCCTGATGAAACTTACCAATTCACAAGATTAACGGAATGCATAGCTGATATAAAAAATTGGATGACTAGTAATTTCCTGCAACTTAATTCAGAAAAAAATGAATTTTTAATCACTGGACAAAAAAACTCCACAAGTAGTAACCTAGAATACTGTCTAACACTTGATGGCTGCTCTGTCAAGTCCTCGTTGTCAGTTAGGAACCTGGGTGTGCTCTTTGATACCAATCTCTCATTTAAAAGCCACGTTTCTAGCATCTGTAAAACTGCATTCTACCATCTTAAAAATATATCTAAATTACGGCACATGCTTTCAATGCAAAATGTTGAACAGTTAGTTCATGCATTCATGACCTCAAGGCTAGATTATTGTAATGCTCTACTGGGTGGTTGCCCTGCTCACTTAATAAATAAACTGCAGCTTGTCCAAAACGCAGCAGCTCGAGTTCTTACTAGAACCAGGAAGTATGACCATATTAGCCCGGTTCTGGAAACACTGCATTGACTCCCTATTAAACATCGTATACATTTTAAAAATTAGCTCCCCAGTACTTGAGCGAGCTCTTAACGCATTATACTCCATCACGTCTATTGCGGTCTCAAAATTCTGGCCAGTTGATAATACCTAGAATATCAAAATCAACTGCAGGCGGTCGATCCTTTTCCAATTTAGCACCTAAACTCTGGAACAGTCTTCCTAGCATTGTTCGGGAAGCAGACACACTCTGTCAGTTTAAATCTAGACTAAAAACACATCTTTTTACTATGGTATACACATAAAACATTTTTAATTTCTATTATTCAAATCAATTAAATTATTGTTTTAGGCTGCATTAACTAGGTCAGCCGGAACCGGGAACACTTCCCATAACACCTGATGTACTCGTTACATCATAAGAAGAATGGCATCTACGCTAATGTTAGTCTCTCTCTTTATCCCGAGGTTTACTGCAGTCGGCCGGATCCGGGCCGTATCCAGACTAGATGGTGGACCTTGGCCTGGACATGACGACCATATCCCTGAAGTGTCTGTAGAGACCGTGTCAATTAAACTCCCCCCTGTAAATGCCGCATCGACACGACATCCTCATTAAACCCGTCCCCGGCGTGACGACTCCAATCTTTCGAATAATCCTACGAATATCAATTGATCTAATATGACTTCTGATCTGTAATGTTGCCAGAATCATAATCATACACTATTTGTTCGTCGGCCAGAGGAGAACTGGCACCCCGACTGAGCCTGGTTTCTCCCAAGGTTTTTTTCTCCATTCTGGCCCTGAAGGAGTTTTGGTTCCTTGCCACCGTTGCCTTTGGCTTTTGGCTTGCTCAGTTGGGGACACTTAAATTTCAACTATATTACTGATCTGCCCGCATTGACACTATATGATAATTGAAATGAGCTGGATGACATCATCGTTTTCACCAGAGCGGCTGTACAGCCGAATCAAATTCCGTTGCATTATTTTCCTGTTACCACTGTGAAGCTGCTTTGAAACAATTGCCATTGTAAAAAGCGCTATATAAATAAAGGTGATTTGATTTTGATTTGATCACAAACTCATTTGTCCTCTAGAGCTGTCAATCATCTTACGTGAGTGAACGCGACTATAACTCCAGCCCTCTGCATTACGCTGCTCTGTGTACACTTCCTCATTCTGTCTCTGTGAAGAACAAACCAATTCTACATTTCTACGCGTGAACTAAGAAGCTAATAAACACACGATAACTGTGGCATAAGGTTTTTGTGCGATTTTTCATGTGATTTCGGCTATTTTATCTCATTTTATCTCATTTTATCTATTTTATCTTATAAATTCTAAGCAATTGTAGGTGTACCCGTTATTATCAATCAATTATATAAAACATCTGTCAGCTTTTACAGCAATACTTTGAATTTATTGTATATATCATTGTAATAAACCTAATCTTATTGCATCTGTGTTTTTTATGCATGCTCATGACCATAACCCCAAAACCTAAAGTGGACAGTGAGAGTTTTGTTGAGTGCAGTTTTTCATACCGGTGTAGTGGGAACCAAGAAGTTTTTAATTCTTTGTCCAAGGACGACTCCTCGGTTTGCAAACATCTTTATCAGTTTTCCAGAGTATCCATCCAGCTTGGCAAAGAATCTTGACAGCAACGGGATTGTCGTAATTCTGTCAAATTCTGCACAGATCTACAAACACATGAAAAGAAATGTTACCAGAAGTCTAACAGTAAACAAATTTCACTTAAACTTAGAGCGCACAACTGCATGAGCTTATACGGAAGAACCACATGCCTGAGCTTGTATTTTGGGTTAAGCTGCGTTGGTTTGACACGTGAATGAATGACGGTGCGGCCGTGCGCATTTTACTTTCGGTTTAGAATTAGCGCCAATTCGGGGGCGGGTTGCTTGAATGGTGGGTTCATTAGCTTATTATTATTAATGAAAAACCCCACAACAAAACAGTACAATAACAAACTCACTTAAATAGGCACTTTTACATTTCGCTTTGAAACCAAATCTTCTGCGATCATCTTCTGAGCTCCTCACTCTCATGATGAATGAAATCTGACTCTTGCTGCTGGTCTGTGCTGAGCAGACACGTTCAGTTTTTATTTGTAGTGTCTGTTCTCTAACTGAACTAAATTATTTTATTACTATAATAAAAAATCAAAATGACGGTGGGGGCGGTGCTGCGGTTGCACCTAAACACCGGTAACACCGGCAACACAGACTTTGGCAGCAAGCCTATTACCCGTTATTATCAATTTAAATGAATCTACTGCGAAATATAGGAGCTTGTCACTGGGCCGTAACAGACCTGTGTGTTTTGTATCACTAGTGCAATGTCCGTTCTCGAGATTCCTGCCTATGAATATGTTCAGCCCCCTCCCAATAAGTGCTGTAGCGGAATTCATAAAACTTTAAATACTATCATTGTGACGAGTCGTGGATTGTAACAAAAGTCAGCAAAATTATTACTACTTTTTAAAAATCTTAAAATGGCAATAGAGTGCTTCACTTACCTTAGCCAAAACGTTGCTTTCTGTCAATGAAGTAGTGACATTCCTTCATTTCACCATAGGCATTGATGAACTGGAAAAACCATGATGAAAAACATACTGTCATTCATATTATATATATATATATATATATATATATATATATATATATATATATATATATATATATATATCAGATAAAATTAATGTGGCATTATTTCTAAGCATTTTTCTCCCAGGTTATAAACACTTAAGGTGGCTAATACTACTGAGACATTAATATTACAAGATCAAATTCTGTACACAACTTATTAATGAACCACAGGCTATGTATGTGCAGATAAACAGATTAACCCAGAATATGAACTCAACGCTTAACGTGACGTGTAACATTAACTAAACTGAATGCGTTGTATTCATATGCTGGATTAATCTGTTTATCTGCACATAGTACGGTTTATTAATAAGGTGTACTGTGTACACTACACATTAATGCTACCTTCACGTGAATACGATTAAGTTAATCGTAAACACAAGTTTCCTAGTTAAAAATTGCACACAAACGCCCTTTGAAGTCGCTCACTTCAACGCAAAAAGCTCATAACCACGACTTCAGAAGTGGGAATTAATTTACTATATTTCCGATAGCACGTGAAGGCAGCATGCCACGTGAAAATGATTAGCGTGTAACTAAACGCCTTGCGTTCATATTTCTATGCTTTATTTGTAGGGTGTTTACGGAGTTTGGTTTTTATAGTATTACAGTCTTAGTACATTAAACCACTTTAAATGTTTTAGAATGCCTGTTAACTGCTCATTTCATTAACGTCGAAGTAACTGAAAACCATTTTGAATTTTAATATTGCCAATCGCATGAAATCACCCAATAATGGCGCAATAAACACATTTCACACAATACTCGATAGTTAAACAATATATTAAAAGCATCCCAGAACAGACTTTCCGAAATATTAACAGAAATGAAAGACTTTGCCTTTAGATAAACTTTATATTTTCTTACCTGGCTGACACTTCTACCTCTGATGCCATGCACCTTACCACCTTCTTCGCGCCGCGCGCCGTCTTCATCCAATACGTTGGAAATCGTTTTTTTTTTAATCAGCGAAATTAAACCCTTTACATTAGTTTAACGATTGATAATTAAGTATAGTGGAAAATTATACAGGTTAAGTTAATTAAACCCAATACAATAGTGTTTTGGTGGTAAAAGAAATATATGTGTGTTATTTTAACAAAAAATATTTGGGTAAAAAGAACAGTGCCACAAAAACATTTTTTTGAGTGTATAAAATGTTCTTCATACATATGTAAAATAGTACATTTTAATTAAATCTGATGTTAGCATGTTTCTAAGCTAAGAACACAACACTTTACATATAATAAATACACATAAATATTGGTTACATAGACTATAGGCTTTATGTCGAAATGTCACATGAACAAACAGGAAAACTGGTCTCATCGCTTGTCGGAGAAAGTGTTAACAGCAGTATGAACTCACAGCAATATCTATGGACTTTTTAAAGGAGTCATGAACTGAGAAATCAAATTTTCCTTGAGCTTTTGACATATAAGTATATATATATATAACTTTTATTGTTACCAAGCCCAGCGAACGATTAATTATGGAATGTGCCTATAGGTCTGCAGAAGAAAATCAACGCCTACTTCATCATCGCAACTTTGGCCCCGCCCACTGGAGTGTTAGTGAGATGATGAGGAGAGAACAGCAATACAGGATGGATGACAAATAACATTACCTTCCAAAGGATCCTAATGCTAGGAATGTGGTTATTTATTTTCAACAATATTAATGTCTCAGTTGAGCATTATTTATTTGTATTCAGTACATTTCACTGTGGATTCTTTGGTTGCAATTTCGGCGAAGGCTCTGCAAACAGACTTTTAAGATATGGACTCGACAGTAATGCCACAACATGTAAGTAACTGTGTTAATTCTGATGCCTGATCTGTGACCAGTGATTTCTGATATGATTCATGTATAGTCAGATGTTCCTTGTCTCTGTTAGTTATGATGAAAGCATTCGTTAGTGTGCAGAAACGCCATAGATCTAAATATAATGCTATAATCAACACTTTTCACGATTAGTTCACCTTGAGAGCTGTAAAAACATGCTAAAAGTTTTTGAGAGAGTCCCACGTGTAATACTTAGCTATTTCATATGCAAAGACGTTAGCCAATCACAGCAGTGGACGTTTACACTGAAGTCTCACAGCAGACATGCCCCTTGAACAGAGCGTTCAAATCAGAGGTTAAAATCTGATATTAGCTTGTTGCTAAACTAACAATACAATTATGGTTAAAATGATCTATTTTAATTAGATCTGATGTTAGCATGTTGCTAAGCTAAAAGCACAATACTCTAAATATAAAAATACACATACAAATATTGGGTAAAATAGTCTTATCCTACATGTGAACTATCAGTTGTTTACAGTACTAAATGAAAAACAAGGATATTCATATTCTGCATTTCTCATGACTCGTCCGCCATCTGCAATTATTAGACCTAATATTATTTTTTACTGTGGCAATGCATTCTGGGATTGCCTTCTGAAGGAAATGGTCTACATGTGATGCTGCAAAAATTAGGTATGTTAGAGGGCAACCTTTGTAATAGCCTTCACATCAGGAGCACACATGATGCCATATACATAGGCCGTCATTAGGTTTTATTACCTATATCTCAATAAAATATCACAAGGCAACACACAAGGGATTGTATGGTGTTTATAGAGCGAGTTGATTGGTTATTGGATGTCATGAAGACAGCATAGGTCTGATAGCATAGAAATGAGCTGATTATTCACTCTCAAGTGAAAACACATGCTACTGTCATTCAATACACAGGGGATAGATGTGTTCATTAGCCAGACACCATTACATTCATCTCTCTGAATGAAGGCATATATCATAGTGGATTTCACACACATTGATCATGCAGCATGGGTTTCGATATCATTTATCTTCAGTAAACAATCCGACGTTTCAGCAAAGATAATAATTGAATGTAAAATGAAAGAAATGCTTTTGGGAGACATAGATGGGGGTGTGTTTATGTGTTAAAACCATAGTAAAGACCAGCACAGGCTTGGAATCGCACTATAGATTCCTCAAAATAAAGTAAAGGTGAGAAATTATCTTCAACACTTTTGAATTACAGGCTTACGTTCAAGAACACAAGGAGGAGATGTCATAAAAAAAAAATACAAAAATAAATCTTTATAAAAAAAACTATTAAAAAATTGCATATATGGCCCTTAAGAGTAGTGTGGTCATGATAAATAAATAAAAAAATGTAATTAACTTTAATTCAAAATTAAAATAATAAATAAATAAATACAAATACAATTAAATGATTTTTTTTAAAACAATTGACAAGTTTATTTCATATATTAAAATTCACAATAAATTAATTAATTAATAGATTGTAACTCAAATTAAAAATGAAAAATTTTATGTTTCAAAACATTTAACTCAATTTGAATTCAAACATAAAATTAAATTAATAAATAAACAAAATAGATAGCTTGGAAATCAAATTAAAATAAAAGTAAAAATTAAATAAATAAACCAAATGTTTCAAAACATTTAATCAATTTTAAATAATAAATAGATAAATACAATTAAAATGAGATTGACAATGCAATTGTTTTTCAAACCAATTGGCTCAATGGTAAATCATAAATAAAAATTCACAATAAATAAATAAATAGCTTGGAAATAAAATTTAAATTAAATAAAAAATTTAATAAATTAAATAAATGTTTCAAAACATTTAACTCGATTTTAATTCAAATGTAAAATAACTAAATAAATAAAATGTAAAAAAACTCATACATTAAAATTAACTTTTAGTAAATAAGTAAATAAATATACAAATAAATAAATCACGCTTTATATAGCTTTGCAGTATTTTCAATATTTGAAGCAGTATTACACAATTCTCTATAACACTTAATCAGTCAATCATGTCATTGACTATGCTAGTCCATAAGGTTATATCCATTAGCAATAATTAATAATTAATGATCACCCATTCATAAATTATAAGAGTACATGATAGTTTGACCTATCCAATTAGGCCTGCTAAAAGAGCCAAAACTATACATTTTTCAAAACAAAAAACAACTAACCTATGCATTTCTGTTCAACTCCCAGGACTCCTCATTTATTTACATTTTCTTTATGAACAAGACTGATGTTATTCAGCACTTGCTCAGATTCAATCACACAGAAGTGCTCTAGACATAATCATAACTTTCTGAGAGAGCAGTCGCACTAAAAAAATCATTTTGCGTCCCTTATGATTCAGTACCAAGCTTCAGCATAATTTGTGTGCCGGCAGGTATTTCAATGATTTCAAACTGAAGACCAATTACTTTGAGTCACTCTGCATTCATGTTGACGCATATTAGAAGGTACCTCTGTAACAAATTCAGGGAACAACAAACAGCAATGATTAAATACTTTGTAAATGAATAAGTAATTTGTATTTTTTGATACAGGTTAGTGTATGGGACAGTACACCCAATAATAATAGATCCCATAACCCAATCTATAATAACCCAATTATAATAGATCAAATATAATAAAATAAATAATAGTGTGCATAAGTGATCAGATCGAATATTGAGTGCATGGATAAGTGTTGCCTATGACAACAAAAATAGACTGTTGAATGTTTAGGGATGCAAAATCAGCTGACTTAATCTTTTTGTTGAACATCTATCTTGTCCATTTCTGCTTTGGAAAGCATTAGATAAAATGCCTCCACTGTCAGTTCTGGCATAAAAACAAATAGACTCATTTAACTCCGATTAAAGCAAAGAAAAGAAAGCAGAAATGCAACTCAGCACTGTGGTGTAGATTAGCATTTTTAATTACATTTGTTCTATGAATCATTAATGACCTACACTTACACTTTTTAGGCTACTACATAATGTCTGATATTGTTGTCGCAAAAATTTTATGATTGTATTAACTCAAATTCTTGATACCATCAAGCAGTTTAGACTTAGCATTAGCCTTAAGACATTTATGTCGCTGTTCACTGTTCAATGTTTTGGCAGAATAATGATGTTTTTGCGCCATTCTACATTCTACAAATTTCTACTCCCTGCCAAATTACCTCACCCCTTTGAAACCGCTACCTTATTGCCTAATCCTAACTCCACCCACACACCTAATCCTAACTCCACCCCCTAATCCTAAGGGGCTGGATGCAACCGACCGGCGAGAGTAGGTGCGTGCAGGCGAGGAGGAGCTGCAAACGGAGACATGAAGTCGGACACTTTCTGCTTCCCGTAGTGACGCTCGCGCTGTGTTTGCATACTTTATCACATCTGAAGTGAAATAAATGCAATATTTGTCAAATACACAGATGTTTCAGAGACATTATTGTCATGTAATACTGCTAATACAGCGTCTGTTTATACAAGAATAAAGTTCAACATAAGCCGTATACTATCAGTGAAGTGGGGTCTATTTTTTTTATCAGTTTTATTTTGATAAACATGACAATATAACATCGCGACTACATGAAAATAGGTTTTACTGTTATAAAAAAGAGATTTGTGAGCATTAGTGGAACTGAAGGATTTAGAATAAACCGAATAAACACGAAACGCACGTGATCGCTGTCATGCGGTGAATCCGGCCAATCGTGGAACAGCTGTGTCGTCATCAGAGCTCGTGCAGTCGCTCTGGAGAAGCTGCGCAAAATGCACCAGCCGGCTGCTCTCAGATCGCTCTCGCGGTACTTTGATGTCGCGGTACTTTGACGTCACAGTCGCGTGGCGTCGGTGCTGCCTCAAGTCGGACAAAATTTCTAACCGGCATGCACTGCTTCAAGTCAGCCGCCGATCAGTCTGCGCATCGCTGCATGAAGTCGAACAAGCCTATTGAATCCTAACTCCACCCCCTAATCCTAACTCTACCCATACACCTAATCCTAACTCTACCCACACACCTAATCCTAACTCCACCTACACACTGAATCCAAACTCCTCCCCCTAATCCTAACTCCACCCACACACCTAATCCTAACTCCACCTACACACTGAATCCAAACTCCACCCCCTAATCTTAACTCCACACACACACATAATCCTAACTCCACCTACACACTGAATTCAAACCCCACCCCCTAATCCTAAATCCACCCACACCTTATCCTAACTCCACCCCCTAATCCTAACTCCACCCACACACTGAATCCTAACTCCACCCCAATCCTAACTCTACCCATACACCTAATCCTAACTCCACCTACACACTGAATCCAAACTCCACCCCCAATCCTAACGCCACCCACACACCTAATCCTAACTCCACCTACACACTGAATCCAAACTCCACCCCCTAATCCTAACTCCACCCACACACCTAATCCTAACTCCACCCCCTATTCTTAACTCCACTTACACACCTAATCCTAACCCCACCCCCTAATCCTAACTCCACCTACACACTGAATCCTAACTCCACCCCCTAATCCTAACTCTACCCATACACCTAATCCAAACTCCACCCCCTAATCCTAACCCCACCCACACACCTAATCCTAACTCCACCTACACACTGAATCCAAACTCCACCCCCTAATCCTAACTCCACCCCCTAATCCTAACTCCACCCACACACCTAATCCTAGTCCAGGGGTGGGCACTTCCAGTCCTGAACCAGCTAATCAATGTCTTCAGGATTACTAGAAGGTTACAGGCAGGTGAGTTTGATCAGGGTTGGAGCTAAACTCTGCAGGACAGTGGCCCTCCAGGACTGGAAGTGCCCACCCCTGCCCTAGTCCTACCTCCACCCACACACACACACACACCTAACCCTAACTCCACCCCTAATCCTAACTCCAACCACACACCTCATCCTAACTCCACCCCCTAATCCTAACTCCACACACACACCTAACCCTAACGCCACCTCTAATCCTAACTCCACCCCCTAATCCTAGTCTCGCGTAGCACTGACGGCAGAAGGTCTGGACTCTATTGCAGCTTTCATTGGTCAAGGACCGCCCAAGAGGACTTTTGACTGACATGTAACGCAACCAATCACAGTTCGTTTTGTTCCGCGTCATGTTTATGGGCGTGAAAATGTAAAGTCAATGTCCCTACAATAACAGACCGACGAGCATCTATAAATTATATGGAGCCGCGAACTTCACATACTTTTGAAAATCCAGCATTTAGTTGATCCTAATAATCATTGTCATAGTTGTAAACACGACAGCGTTCTTCTTCCACAAGGGGGTTTGGCATCACGGCATTTGTTTCCAGGTGGACTGTTAAAGAACGCAACACACACGTCTCGCGGACATCCTGTAGAATTCAACCAATCAGATGACGACTTCGAAACTCCTGAAGTGTTTCCAGATAAGAGTGCCATATGCATCAGACGTTCAGCCAGCGGTCCGTGGGTGTGACGTCGGAGGCTGAGACTACCCTAATCCTAACTCCACCCCTAATCCTAACTCCACCCACACACCTAATCCTAACTACACCCCTAATCCTAACTCCAAACACCTAACTCTAACTCCACCCCTAATCCTAACTCCAAACACCTAATCCTAACTCCACCCACACACCTAATCCTAACTACACCCCTAATCCTAACTCCAAACACCTAACTCTAACTCCACCCCTAATCCTAACTCCAAACACCTAATCCTAACTCCACCCACACACCTAATCCTAACTCCAACCCCTAATCCTAACTCCACCCACACACCTAATTCTAACTCCAAACACCTAATCCTAACTCCAACCCCTAATCCTAACCCCACCCCTAATCAAAACTCCACCCCCTATTCTTAACTCCACCCATACACCTAATCCTACCCATACTGGGGATTTAGGGGGGAGGGGGTATTAATCTGGTGGAAGTCAGAATTTGGCACAACACTGTCATCTAACTGCTAAAGCTAACTAGCAGAACTTTGACCCCCTCTTTCTTAAGGGGGTTGCATACCGGACGAGAAGCGTTGCGCCAAAAAAATGTATGTTTGCCTGTCGTGACCTATAATTCACTGTCGTGTGCTGCCACCTACTGGACGTACCAGGTCACAACACACTTTAGTTATTTCGATAGCGTGGAGTAGCGAAGGACGACTAAAAACTCGAAGTTGGGAAACACCCATAATAATATGCCACGAACTTCAGGATCTTTAAAAACAAAATGCGGAAATCAGCTTGGAGGAAGATTGCTGATGTAATTGGATTTTCAGGTGAGATTCTCAATTCATTCAGTTAACGTACGCCCTAATAGGGCTGGCCGATATGGCCAAAAAATCATATCTTGGTATTTTTTGGTTGAATGGCGATACACGCCGTATATATCCCTTTTTTTTCTACGTTTTTCTATTTGGATAAAAAAAAAAAATCTGTATTTATTTTAATAATAATTAATTTTATTTCACATCCTGCCCAATGATGTCCTAAAAACAATGTTGATATGAAGGCTATAAACAAATACAGTGAATGTAATGTAGGCTATGTAGGCTAATATATTATGTGCAAAAAGGGGGTTAAAATCACATTACATTCTAACATTGTAACATTACAATCTAAAAACAAAATTAATAATTTACTAAACTAAAAATGAAAATAAAAACAAAAGCATATTAGCCTACATTTGATTACCCCATTATAATGGTCACTTTCATAAAAATATACTTACTTGTAGGTTTAAAATTCCACATATGGCACATTTATTGTCCAACAACAAATATTTTAGAAATATGTATATTTTAGTCAAAATTATTGCGTTCCTATTCTATTGCGCTCCGCCTGTTTGCCGCGCTCATTCACGGAAGCCTGAATTTTAGCAGAGATTCACATGCAGAAGGCTCGTCCTCATATTTGCATGACTTTCTAACATTCACAGATGGAGAATATACCTGTGAAATGTAAGTTATGCACTGAGGAAAGCATCACATTTCAAACGCATTAAACACCTGTAAGACTGGAGAAACTGGAAGAACTATAAGAGATGGTGACTCTCTGAGAAAACAAAAGAAATTAACATCTGAACTCACTCTTGTGCATTTAGCGTCCCCATCCGAGACGACATCACACTGAGTTGATCATCCAAGTACTGCCTTAATTTACATTTCTTTCCCTTCACTGCCTCTTCCCCCACCTCTCCTCTACATGGGTTAATTTGAACAAGTACTATACAGTATTATACATGTTTGGAATCATTTGAAATGTCTCAGTGTGACTGGTACAAAGGTCTCATTCCCACAGAAGCAAAGCAAAAGGTAACAAAGGTTTTAAGAGTTTAGAGATATTTTTGCTTATTTTGTGTGGGTGTGTCCTCTGCCAATTGGTCTTTACCTCCTGTCCTCAATAAGGTGTAAATTACAGGTCTACAGGACTTGATTAATGCAAATTCCTATTGTGAGCGCATGTTTACATTTGAAAGAGGTTTCTGTCTTGGTCTGGGTATTTAAGGGATGTTGCAGAAGGGTCAGGGCCCGATTCTGTAGTCAGATCAGCCTGTAACGCTGTGTGTCTTTCAGACACTCAGTGTTATGTAATTGTCAGGTATGCGTCTTTTATTTTTTACTTCAGAGCATTTGATGTTATGTATTGATTATCATTGAACTGATTATGTAATTGGCATGATACATTTACCTGACTAATAATAAATTGTTACATTTGATTTATTCTGACTTACTCTGAAATTATTGACTTTAGTACATTATGATGTATCCTTTGTTGCCGCAAATCTGCGACCAGGGTTAAGTACATACTAGATCTCGGATTGTATGGAGCATGGGGCACATCTGGCGAGATCCTAGATTTCTGACTAACTGCTCGACTTTAACTAAGTTGTTATGCAGTCGCATTATAGGGGACCAGATAAAATACTATTGAGATAATACGGCATTATTTTATGGCACTGGCCATAACCTCTGGTTACTGTTTCAGCTTTAACTAAGTTGTTATATAGGCGACTGTAGGGGGCTACATGGGTACTTTTTAACAATAGCAAGCATGGGCAGCATTGTTAAATCGCTTTAGCCATAACCTCTGGTTAATGATCGGACTGGCGAGTTTGCGATCATGGGCCCGCATAATAGCCGGTGCGAGGAACCTGTGCGACTCTGAGAACCGAATGAATGATTTCAATAAGAGTAAAGAGTTAAATAGAATAATCAAATGTGTAGTTAAATTGTTATACAAATTACCTAATAACCAATCGGCATTCTAATGTAAATTCGAGGTCATGATAAAATGGAGTCAGATAAAAGTAAATTGGAATTAAATTACTTTGCCCCACTGAAAAGACCGAACTCGCAAGAAACCTTCACCCGCTAATCGTAAGCCGTGTCTGTCAGCACAAGTAGCCTATCTTTCAGAGCATCTGACAGGGCAAGCTGCTTTAAACTATACGTTTTAACTATATCTTACCAGTTATTTTGAAGCCCTTAATATAAAGCATGTGTCATGTTGAGGACAAGTTGTATCATGCACTTTCCCTGCATCAGCTCATTCTGCGTACTCCGCTATTTTTCAGATGCATTCGTATCAATCTACTGTATATCGATATAAACGCTATTGCCTCATTCCATATCGTTTCTTAAAAATATATCGATATATTGTACAAACTCAATATACCGCCCAGCCCTACGCCCTGAGGTAAAATATTCAGTGACTGAGGATAGCAATAATTTTAGGCCTACAGTGTACATAACATAACGTACAGTACAGACATTACCTTCATTTCATAATGTCCTTAAACATAACAATATTGTTGTTGACCAGAAACTGTCCTTGATGCTGTGCTGCGCTACGCTTCTCGTCCGGTGTGCGACCGCCTTTACTGAATTAATATCCTGTATGTTTGCTAAAATAACAGTACTTCAGTATCTTTTCACAAGAGATATTTTAACTGTACACAACCATCTGGTGCATTTTTGACAACATTCCAACTGAACCATCAACCTCATAATGAGAGTCCACCTGTCGCTTTGGCTCAGTTTTAGACCAGTAGAATCTGGTACAGTTTAATATGCCAGTGACTAGATTTTATGATTTTTTTTTTTAGCAATATGTCATCCTATGAACTTTAAAATGAGTGATATCTGATTGTCCAATCAAATGCTCTTTATAATGAGAATATTTGTCCCCCTAAAACCACCAACAAAGTATTAAAACATATATTTGATGGCTTAATGCTACAATTGACCGATCAGAACCAAGTATTTCAGAGTGCACTGTAACAATCCTATAAAATCAAGAATCAGTGCTACAATTGGCCAATCAGAATCAAGAATCAGTGCTACAACTGACCAATCAGAATCAAGAATCAGTGCTACAATTGGCCAACCAGAATCTACTATTCCAGAGAGATGTGTAACAATTCCACAGAACTGATAAAATAAACAAAAATTCCAAACCGTGTATTTGCACCCTTGTAGTGCCCTTCGGGAATGGGACACCATTTGTAGGGGTGTTCCAAATGAAAGTGAACACCTGAATCCCTTCACGAAGGGCCCTTCCACGAGTCCATTAGCGAAGGCTACATGCGATGGTCATTTCAAGGAAGTAATTTTATCGTTTATGGTCATGTGACCCAGGGTGACGAGTCCTCATGATTCATTTTGCTCTTAGCTAGATGGAGGGAGAGTTTGAGTTAACGTGTAAATAGAATAATTGAAGTAGTTTTGTTTTGATATATTACACACATTTTAGTCATGCATTTCATATTAAGTTTAAAAGTGTTTCATAGGTATGAAATGTGTTTAATAGTAGAGACAGTACGTTAGGTATGTGAAGAGACAGTTGAGAGCAGAGAAAAAGTACCAAGATATTAATGAACTCTTCTTAAATCGTTGACAAACCACTCTGTTACCTTCTTGCAGCGTGTGGACTAGAGATTCACACAACTAGCTGCTCTATTTGCTCTGTGTGAGCATAGTTCATTTTTCTTGATTTGGGGTTTGTAGTTAAAATGCTGAACTAGATAGATCCGTCTCAGTGTTTCATAGTAAATCAAGAATTTCTGTTGGACTGATGAGTTTCCCGGGCACCCCGGAGACTTTAAAATGAGTTGCAAATGAAGACAAAGCTTTATCTCAATGAGTTCGTTTTCCCAGGTGAAATTCATCAATAGCAATTTCAGTTTAACTTTTCTTTTCCTTTCGGCATTCTTTGACCTTGTACGCTCAACTTTTCCTTTAGTCATTTTATGAAATGGGTCTTCCATAATCTAGTGTAATGAATGACCTGTAAAAATGAGGGGAAATGGATTAAAAGCGGGAACTCAATATGGAAGTCAAGCAAAACTTCCCACAAACCTGCACATTAGGTGTAGGTTTTATACACAGATAAACCCACCCCAGATTCATGAAATATTCTTACAAATACGATTCTTTGTAACTGCTATTTTCTTCCTATTTTCTAACTTAAGAATAAAGTTAAGAATATTTTGTAAAAAGACCAAACTTACCAAAAAATATATTAAGAATGTTCTTATTTTCTTAAGATTGTTCTAAAGACGAAACTTAAGAATCAAGAATTTGAATTCCTGAAAAGAATGTTCTTAAAAATCATCATAAATTACCTCTTAAAGTTAGGATAACCTATGTAATAGAATGATGATTAATTATGTCTGCATGTATGACATAACAGGATGACACATATAGGAGGAGACAGTGTTTTGAAGTGAAGTGCTGAAGTGTTGTTAACGAGAAAGATTCAGTAAAAGTTCAAAGAACGAAATCAAGACTGGACATTGCATTCTTTTGCACCATACAAGGGTTTATTACAACCTCCAACTAGTCTAAAATCTCCAAAGGTAAGATGTTTAATGAATTAATTGGGTTGTTTCAAATACTAAGCATTACTACATAATGCTAGATACATATTACAAATAATATTAAAGCTGCAAGCAGCGATAAAAGGGCCCTCGCAGCCGTGCCATCACTTTAGGAAAACAGAACACGGAGGACAATATGCATTTAAGTATATAAAAACAGGAGGACTACGTCAGTCATTTGTATTTGCCACACTTCCTGCTACCAGCTGATGGCACTATGACTATAACTAAATTTTGGCGTGTAGATGTCTTCAGGCCAGGGCACTTATCAAACGTGAAGTCTGGGGCAGATCAGATGTTGTATGCCCGAGTTACAACAACTTCCTGTTTCACGATGATAATAGCATGCTTTAGCACTCAGCCAAGTGTTGCATAATTTAACGTGTATCTAGCATGTTTGGCACTTGATGGCATATTTAAATGTGTTTCAGGGAGTGTTTCCAGCAGGTGGCACTATGACTAACTGAATATTGGCATGTAGATGTCTTCAGGCCAGGACTCTAATAAAACATGTGAAGTTTGGGGCAGATCGGACATTGTATGCCTGACTTAGAACAGCTTCCTCTTTCATGGCGAAACATCAAATTTTGTCAGGCCGCCACGGACACGCCCTTCAGCGAAAACTCAAGATCTTCACAATTTTACTTCACCAAGGCCTTTAGATTAGACTGACCAAATATGATGTTTATCTGATAAAATCTCTAGGAGGAGTTTGTTAAAGTACAACGTCTGGAAATGGCAAAAAATTCAAAATATCTCACTTCCTGTTGGGTTTTCAGATTTTGCTCCCAGGGACTTTTTTGTAGGTATTGGGCTGTTACATGTGTCTACCGAATTTCATACTTGTACGTGAAACGTAGTGCGAAAGATGCTTAATTGAAATTTTCTAGGTGGCGCTATCGAGCCATTTTGCCACACCTAATTCTGAAACCCATATCAGACATAAGTTTTTGCCACTTCTGACGCGTGTGCAAGTTTCATGAGTTTTCGAGCATGTTTAGGCCCTCAAAAATGCATTTCATTTCAGAGAAGAATAAAAATAGACAGAGCAAATCCAATAGGGTCCTCACACCATCGGTGCTCAGGCCCTAAATATCACTAGGGATGTGCTTGAATACTCTGAAGTGATTGATCGATAATATAATATGCGTGATGAGCATAGACGTAATTTGCGGATGGGACAGGTAGGACATGTTCCCACCACTTTTTGTCAGAGTTGATGTTGTCCCCACCATTTTTTGAAACTCCTCGCAGCACGGATGAACCTACCTAATACAAACAAAACATCTCCAGTTAACTAGCAGAGCATAATTTCATTAGTTTGTTAAATAAGAGGCGATCTGACGCTCGTTGACGCTGCTATCAGTGGCGCGGATTTCTCTTGTGGCTCGTGCACACTGTGCAGTCTTCACACGAACGAGTGCTTTAATCTATCGCTTAACGCCATTGTGTAAACTTTCTATTTGTTCGGGTGAAGTCACAAAACAAAAAGCACAAAAAACTGTCCCTGCTCGATATACAATCACTGATGATATTCAGTTTTGATGAGAAAAAAAAAAACTATACGAGGGCAGATTAGAACCCAGAACCTCTGACACCCTTTACAAAAGTTCTACCACTAGACCATTAGGGTATACAATCAAATTTTGCCAAGCTATGCATTTATTCACATGACAAATCTCAGCACTAATGATATATTGTGTTTAGATGCAAGAATGAAAGTATCACATTAAACGACTTCTATATCGATAAAATTAAACCAAATGTACTATTGAAATTGATTTCTGGACATCTTATTATTTTTTCTGCAATTGTTATTGTACATATTTTACATCTGCTATAGCATTGTATTAGCAATGCTATATCAAATATACCCCCCCCCTCCCATACACACACCTGTCCCACCCACTTTTTACAAAAACAAGTAAAATAGGGACCTAGCTTTTAATTTTATAATTAAAACATAATTTTGTTTTCGTAGTGAACATACATTATATTTACATTTACTTGACTATTTAAAAACATACCAGGTTGGTATTTTCACAAAATAAAAATTATTTTGGTTGCATTATTTTTTAATATTAGATGTGGTTTCTAAAAATGTTTTTAAAACGTTGTACTGCAACATTTACATAACCAAATTACAATGTTGTGAAAATGTTTTGCGTTTGCTGGGTTAAAAATAACAGTTAAAATACACAGTGCCTTAAAAAAAATGTGACTTTGAGTGTTGAAATTCCACCAAGGCAGTCGCAATGAAAATAGTGTGTATTCTTGTTATGATTATTATTATGATCATTAGCAGGCAGTGCAAAAATACGGCCTTTGAAGTGTTTGGTTGATCAGCGAGTTTTTGGCAAAAACTGCTAAACAATCTGAAGCCTGCCATTTTCTTCATAAAAAAAAAAAGTTCTTAAGAAAATATCTGAGAACTTCAAGAATTGCACTTAGGAATATTCTTACAAACTTTACAGAATTTATCTTAAGACATTTCGTAACTTCTTTCTTAAGATGATTTTTCCCTAACTTTCCCTAATCACTTGATTTCGATGGTCCACTTTAGACATTCTTCTGACTATAAGTAACTTTGCAACTACATGTAAACTTATTCTACTAACTTTAACCCTAACCTAATACTGCTAATACTCTAATGATTGCAAAGTTACTTATATTTAGTAGAATGTCTAAAGTGGACCATCGAAATAAAGTTCAACTAAAAAAAAATTTATTAAAAAAATTGTATTCTCTAAATTGTCTATAACAACCGAATATAATAAGCATGACTGAACACCTCGTACCTTTAAAACACACCTGTTGAGACTGGTGCACTCTTGTGTCCGAATGCCGTCTGATCTTTAAACTCCAGTGGTGCTATTTAGATTCTCCATGAAGCAAATTCAATGTGTTTGGCTTCATGGTGCTCTGACATCTTATGCTATTATATGGATTGACATGGAAAACAAAGACACAGTGGGGTTCGCACAAGAGCTCAGGTTGGTGGCGTTTGCATGTGACCTATTCGTGTACTTGGCTTGCAATTATTCAAGCCCTAAGTATCAAATGAACAGTATCATAATAATCTAGGTATCCTAACGCGGTATGATAGCAGGGTCATAGCAGGTGTGTCAGGCTCCGTTTCTAATGCCGCTGGGACATTATGATAGATAGGGGAAGGGACGTGTCATTACCCATCAAGCTCTGAGAGATTTCCGCATCTACGAGTGTCTGTTCAATTGGGAGGAAGTAATGCAAATTGATCATGCTTCATTGGTTCTCTAATTGACGTCGGGCATTGGTGACTGTTTTAATGGGACAAATACATGAGGCTTGTCGGCAGAAAAAAAACGCAATGCTCAGAGGACTGGTAAAGTCATTTTTCTACATTTTAAGCTGCATTTTTTCATCATCGCCATCAGACTGGTGTCATTTTGTTGGATTTTTGTCTATTCTGCAGCTAGCTATGAAGAGGTTTTTAATGATCTATCAGATATTCTCATCAGGCCTTTCCACAAAAGAGGGACTGATATCTCTCAGATCTCCTAAAAAAAAGTTTAGTTTTTCTCAACAAATCACAAATAAAAATGTACTACATTATATATATTATTGCATATATATTATATATTATATTGTCCTCAAAGTTGATGTGTTAGAAGCAGGAAAAATGGGCAAGCGTAAGGATTTGAGCGAGTTTGACAAGGGACAAATTGTGATGGGTAGACTATGAGTCAGAGCATCTCCAAAACTGCAGCTCTTGTGGGGTGTTCCCTGTCTGCAGTGGTCAGTATCTATCAAAAGTGGTCCAAGGAAGGAACAGTGGTGAACCGGCGACAGGGTCATAGGCGGCCAAGGCTCATTGATGCACGTGGGGTGCGAAGGCTTGCCCGTGTGATCTGATCAAACAGATCAGCTACTGTAGCTCAAATTGCTCAAGAAGTTAATGCTGGTTCATAGCCGCAGACCAGTCAGGGTGCCCATGCTAATGTCGGAAGCAAATGTATGCTGAAGTCATGTGACCGTGATGTAGTTCGTTTATAGCCTACGTTTAGCTTTTTACTTTTGCTGGTTGTATTTAGGCTTCAAAATTCACAAAAGTTGTGATTATCATGATGAACAAAACGTGTTTTGTTTTAACTTTTGTTGGTTACAGAGCTTATTTTCTGCAATAATCCAAAAGCCAATGTAAAAATCATGGGTGATGCAAACTTGGCCTACAAAAATACATAATCACTGCAGCACTTGTTATTAATTGTTCATTTAATTATTATCATTATTATTTCACTGTTAATTTATGCAATCAAAAATGTTAGGTATATGTAGACATGACCATTAAAACAAATTAATAAATGCTATAAATTATTGCTTATTGTTATTGTTAGCTATTGCATTAACTTATGTTAAAGAACCTTACTGTAAACTATTATATAGATAAAATTGATAAAAACACTCCACTGAAAGCAACAGACTTTCAGTAAAATAGGAGATATTTAGTTGTAATGTGTCACAATGTGTGTCCTTTGTCTGCTAAAATACACTCAACAAAGTCCCTTGACTGTCATAATATAGAAAAGCATTATATTTAGCTTAGATGTTTAGTGTGCAACTGGAATAGATGGACGTATAAAGGTATGGAAGTATAAAAGACGAGTCAGTAATTGTGATGTTTCATTGATTGTGGGCCAGTGGAGCGTGTCCCCTAACTATTCTCTCTCTGGCCTATGCATTAGTTCCCAGAATTGGATTTTGTTCATAACTTTAGTTTGCGACCTGTACTACCAAGTCAGCAGAAATCAATTTTACTGTAATGTCTGTAAACATTTATACGCAGCTGGAAATTACACATCATAATCGCTGGTAGAAGTTGTCTATGTGAGGGAAAAAATAAAGCGGTGTTTGAAATATAAAATCTGTTATTCTCATTTATGCATTAAGATGATTCATATCACCTTTCGGTATCATAAAGATGTCAGTGAAACAGAAAAATGAAGCATTGCCCTCGAATCACACATCTTCTGTTTCTTGTTTGTGTGTGACGGACAGAGGTGAGTAATTATGATTCACCTCACTGAAAAGCATTCTTCAACACAATTATCTGTAAACAGCCAATAGTGGCTGTCAGCAGTCAGATGAAGCATCAGGACTAGACAGGCTAAGCTGCTTTGATGAGTTTAACGCTCAACTTCCTCTACTTCTGCAAAGGATTGTGGGTATGCAACTGCAATTTAGGCAAACAACGACAAGCGTGAGCAAACAACATAAAGATTGGATGGATTTGGTGCAGTCGGAATGATTAATGCTTTTGGGAACTCTTGAGGGAATTAATTTAGGTCAATGCAAAGAATGCAAACAAAACTTTGGCATAAAAAATATAAAAAATAAATAATTAATTAGAGTTATAAAACCCATGTGTACTACTAGATATGTTTGATAAACTATTTTGTAAGATAAAATGAACTTAAGTTAGCTGTACACATGGTGTTTGTGTTTCCCCACCCATTTAAAATGGTGATTTTGGCCATGCTACCAAAAATAAAAACATTATATATATATGTCTGGCAATCCGATGGACGAGTCTGGGTTTGGCGGTTGCCAGGAGAACGGTACTTGCCTGACTGCATTGTGCCAAGTGTAAAGTTTGGTGGAAGGGGGATTATGGTGTGTGGTTGTTTTTCAGGGGTTGGACTTGGCCCCTTATTTCCAGTGAAAGGAACTCTTAATGCTTCAGCATACCAAGACATTTTGGGCAGATCATTTACATATGTCAGTACCTATGCAATATAGTGTTATAAGAATATTTAATAGTTTCTCTATCGACACCCAATCAAATTACTTATGCAAAACACCCTGCTGGAAAACAAAGGATCGTAAAGTTTCCCTCCAAATGAACAACTCCTTATTGGCTCACTCACCTCCCGAGGGCGTGACATCTTCATGCTGTAAAAGATCACTTATCACAAGATCACAGATCATTCTGATGTGAAGATGATGCTGAGCTAGAAGTCTTTTAAAGGGTACATAACACACAGTTTCTGCCAATCTCATGTTAATCTTGAATACCTATAGAGTAGTATTGCATCCTTCATATCGCCGAAGAGTCTTTAGTTTTATCATATTTATAAAAGACAGATACGCTGTACCGATTCTTTCCGGAAAAAAGCCGAGCTCGTGGAGGCGTGCAGTGGGCGGAGTCACGAGCACGCACGCGCACACACACACACACACACACACACACACACACACAATACATCATCGCATTATCCCTGGATAACTTTAGATTCGTTCGTGTTGTTTACATTATATGCACTTATGCGCCGATTGCCAACAAAACACTGACATTTGATGCAGTTTCACTCACCGCCTGCGGTTTCGACTCATGACAGGGAACAAACAAACACACTTGCAGAACTCCATTGCTGCTCCGGAAAAACAAACTGCATCCACTGTTCCCTTAACCCCGGGGTATTTGGGAAGCTGAACAAGGTTATCTTTCCCTCACAACCAGAAACACACTTCTTTAGTGACATTGTTGATTTTGGGGTCTAAAAACAAAATGACAGCGGTGCCGACGGCTCCTGTAACCCGAACAAAGCTTGTTGATGGGCGCACTCTTGCTGTCGCTCTGGTCGATGTGCACGCGCTCATCCGGGAGAAGTGCCCATACAAAGAATTCCGCCCTTTTTGACGTCATACAGGGCCATACTCGGAAAAAAACTTTCCGAAACGTATTCAAATCCTGAAGGAGTGTATTTGGCACAGAAATACTCCGTCATACATCCAACTCGTTTTTTGGACATTTTGGCCATGTTTAGCATGAAAATCCAACTCTTTTACAGTGTCAGAATGCATGAAATAGCATTAGACCCCCCCATTAAAGAACCCTAAGTTTGTGCCAGGCTGAAGCCTTGTCTTTCCATTCACCAAAGATCCTCTGACTTCATCAGGACAGTTTTATTCAAATGGGCGAGACATGCAAGTATCTTTTAAAGAAGGGTGCATTAGAACTAAGACCCTATTTATACCTGGTATTAAGAAGCGTTTTGGCAATCAGATCATAAGTAGACATGGGAGACACATTACAGTTTACACCTGGTGTTCCATCTCTTTTGTCCACTTTCAACCATTTCTATCCTGATTTTTTCAAGGGGACAAAATGGACAAAATTAAAAAAATAAGCTTTCATTTCGTTTCATATACAGCCTCAAAACCACCCCAAACGTGGTGAGTGTGTATTAGAAATCAGGAATGGTCAGAGAACACTGTGCTTGGTACGTTTTTCGTCTTCAAATCAAACAGCCGACAAAGTTTAAATCCCATCTGGCTTGCGCGCTTCCCATAATGTTTAAGCATTAGGTCATTAGGTGAAGAGTAGGCCTCTTTTGTGGGTGTTTGAACGCATTCGACCACATGAGCGTTTACACTACGAAAGCAATCCGGTCAAATGAGTTTTCAACTACCTCTGGAAGTGGCCGAAAGTGTACAAGCTCAAAACATTTTAAACCCTGTTTACACCTGTATTTAGTGTCGTCCACTTGTGATCCGGTCGACCAAAACGCATCTTAATACCAGGTGTAAACAGGGCCTAAGAAACTGATGGTTTGCTCAAGGCTGTTGATCTGCTTAATTTCAAACAATGCTATAACTTCTTGCTTTCCTGTATTCTGCTTCGGCTCTGTTTCCATTGCTAAACTGTATGCATGTATGTGTGTGTGTTACATTAGTCTAGTTGTTTAGTCTAGTTAATAAAGTCTTGTTCGTGTCACATGTAAAGTTGTTTGTGGTTCATGCTCATATACTGGAGTCCCTAATCATGCAGATTTTGGCTACATGCTCTGTACAGTAAGAAAGTTATTTCCCTTACCCCGGAAATTAACATTTCTTAGAATTAATAAATAATTAATACTGAGCGTACGCTGGACAAACAGGTTAGTTGATAGTGGTATTAATTCTGCTACATCAATTTAATTCTATTAACTGATCTAAATGTTTACAATTAATTATAATGTGATATAATTAATTATTTATATTTCCCTTGAGCTACAAACGCGATTCCAAAAAAGTTGGGACACTGTACAAATTGTGAATAAAAAAGGAATGCAATAATTTACAAATCTAATAAACTTATATTTTATTCACAATAGAATATAGATAACATATCAAATGTTGAAAGTGAGACATTTTGAAATGTCATGCCAAATATTGGCTCATTTTGGATTTCATGAGAGCTACACATTCCAAAAAAGTTGGGACAGGTCGCAATAAGAGGCCGGAAAAGTTAAATGTACATATAAGGAACAGCTGGAGGACCAATTTGCAACTTATTAGGTCAATTGGCAACATGATTGGGTATAAAAAGAGCCTCTCAGAGTGGCAGTGTCTCTCAGAAGTCAAGATGGGCAGAGGATCACCAATTCCCCCAATGCTGCGGCGAAAAATAGTGGAGCAATATCAGAAAGGAGTTTCTCAGAGAAAAATTGCAAAGAGTTTGAAGTTATCATCATCTACAGTGCATAATATCATCCAAAGATTCAGAGAATCTGGAACAATCTCTGTGCGTAAGGGTCAAGGCCGGAAAACCATACTGGATGCCCGTGATCTTCGGGCCCTTAGACGGCACTGCATCACTACAGGAATGCTACTGTAATGGAAATCACAACATGGGCTCAGGAATACTTCCAGAAAACATTGTCGGTGAACACAATCCACCGTGCCATTCGCCGTTGCCAGCTAAAACTCTATAGGTCAAAAAAGAAGCCATATCTAAACATGATCCAGAAGCGCAGGCGTTTTCTCTGGGCCAAGGCTCATTTAAAATGGACTGTGACAAAGTGGAAAACTGTTCTGTGGTCAGACGAATCAAAATTTGAAGTTCTTTTTGGAAAACTGGGAGACGTCGTCTCTTTCAGGGAAGACCTTGCATTTTCCATCATGACAATGCCAGACCACATACTGCATCAATTACAACATCATGGCTGCGTAGAAGAAGGATCCAGGTACTGAAATGGCCAGCCTGCAGTCCAGATCTTTCACCCATAGAAAACATTTGGCGCATCATAAAGAGGAAGATGCGACAAAGAAGACCTAAGACAGTTGAGCAACTAGAAGCCTGTATTAGACAAGAATGGGACAACATTCCTATTCCTAAACTTGAGCAACTTGTCTCCTCAGTCCCCAGACGTTTGCAGACTGTTATAAAAAGAAGAGGGGATGCCACACAGTGGTAAACATGGCCTTGTCCCAACTTTTTTGAGATGTGTTGATGCCATGAAATTTAAAATCAACTTTTTCCCTTAAAATGATACATTTTCTCAGTTTAAACATTTTGATATGTCATCTATGTTGTATTCTGAATAAAATATTGAAATTTGAAACTTCCACATCATTGCATTGTTTTTATTCACAATTTGTAAAGTGTCCCAACTTTTTTGGAATCGGGTTTGTAATTTGCTACAAATTGATGACTTTTCTTTTTTTTTCATTTTTGTGTGAACTCACCCTTTAAAGCCTTAGTTATCTGCTTCCTGGCCAGTGAATCAATACTTTATTTCACTTGTTCATATAATCCTTAAAGAGAAAGCTAAAGGTAAATAGGTAGATCAATTTTTATTTCTCCAAGCTTAAGTTCTTTCCAAGCTTAAGTTCTTTCCAAGATACTGCAGATCAGGTTGTTTGGAAAGGAAGTAGTTCAACATACAAGAGTGTTTGTGGACAAAAACCTTAATCTTTTGTCTAACTCATTATATAGGCACATACATCATGTGACAACACTACTAATCGCTAAATGATTGTCTCCAAAATAAAAAAAATGAACTCACAACTAAGGTATAGCGCACTAGGGTGTGCATTCATTTTCAATAATTCAGTGATTCAGAGTAAATCATTCCTTAGTATTCATAAGAACAGTCTTTTGTTTTTTCCATAGGCTGTTTTTCATTTCTGCCTCCGCCGCAACCGTCCCCAAGACCAAAGTTCAGAGTCTGTTATAGCTCACAGAGCCAATAATGAAAGATGGGATTTGTGCCACCCAGGAAGTTGAACAGAAGCAAACCTGCTGTGGAAATCAATGAGTCAGAGGATTAAACAGTTGAATCAGATTTATCTGCCTTAAGGGGTGGAGGAAACTTATGACTGGAGGGAAATCAAATTTGTGGTGCACCAAAGTGTGGACTTTTTTTTTTTTTTAAAGCACAATATTACTTTAAAGTCTGAGGGTATGTAAACATGACGTACATATGACGTTGTCAAAAAGTTTTAAAGGGATAGCTCACCCAAAAATGAAAATTAGCCCATGATTTACTCACCCTCAAGCCATCCTAGGTGTATATGACATTGTTCTTTCAGACGAATACAATCAGAGTTATATTAAAAATGTCCTGGCTAATCCAAGCTTTATATTGGCAGTAAATGGTCCAAAAAAGTGCATCCATCCATTATAAACGTACTCCACACGGCTCCGGGGGGTTAATAAAGGCCTTCTGAAGCGAATCGATGGGTTTTT
The DNA here is from genome assembly GCA_039654105.1 of Coreius guichenoti. Taxonomy (NCBI): domain Eukaryota; kingdom Metazoa; phylum Chordata; class Actinopteri; order Cypriniformes; family Gobionidae; genus Coreius; species Coreius guichenoti. Next base: position 25,135,680 of record CM077192.1, read on the forward strand.
GTAAGAAAAATACAAATATTTAACACGTTTAAAAAGTAAAATATCTAGCTTCCGGCAGACCGCCTTCCGTATTCAACTTCCGAAAAAAAGCATAACTGGCGCGATGATGACGTCGGACGTAGTATAAGCGTTTTGAACTGCGAGAGGCGTTACACTTTCTGTGTAAGTTGAATACAGAAGGCGGTCCGCCGGAAGCTAGATATTTTACTTTATAAAGTTTTAAATATGGATATTTTTCTTACAAAAACCCATCGATTCACTTCAGAAGGCCTTTACCCCAGAGCCGTGTGGATTACTTTTATAATGGATGGATGCACTTTTTTGGCAAACAATTCAAAAATTAGTCCGATTTAAATAATTACAAATTATTATCATATTTCCATAAGAGTGCTAAATTTGATCACTAAATTAATGGCAGTCATTTTTAAAGTCCAAGGATAGGCAGTTGGATTGTGAAACTTCCAAACATTTGGTATCTCAGCAAACCCAGGATATTTAAAACTGTGACATGTATGTTGTCAGAGAAATTCACTAAAATATAATGTCCACTACAGAGGACAAAATCTATTCCTGGGTCACAGAAGGATAATGATGACAAAAACAAAGAAATATGTAGGCTAATATAAGTTGCAGTTAATGAGGTGAGATTTTAATAGCCCTCACAAAAAAAAAAAAAAAAACTGTGGTAGTACTGGAATTTATGTACCATAATATTTACATGGTACTCTGAATCACTGAATCATGTCCAAAACACCATGGTAATAATACGGTAGTTTGTTTTATGTGTACGTGTAAAGAGTGAGTATAGGTGAGTAGGTGAGTACAGGCCTATCTTTGGAACACTCACCTTAGTGACGTCACACTGAGGTGTTCTAAATATCCGTGATGCAGCTGCAGTCTCATTTACATTTAGCGCTGGAATTCTGTCTCGAGCTCTGAGTGTCTGGAACTGCAGGGCGGAAAAGATAAGACTCAATACTGACAGTCAAGCGAAGATTCTTTGTGAGCTTCGCTCGGCGAGTCTGTGGCTGGCAATTCTCGATGATTTTAAGTGTCTAGGGATGGGTACCGAAACCCGGTATTAAATGAGCCCGGTACTATGAAAGACCGCAGAATCGATAAGCTCGGTTCTGCTGTCGGTACTGGAGAAATTAAGAAAATACACTTACGTTACTATTTATTATTGATATATAGACGTTATCTTGCAAATTCTATCTTGCCAGCCGTTTCTATATGAGATCATATTAAACCATTTGTCTGTGATACATTTTTGCTATTCGCAATCCAGAAGAGGAGGAAGAGAGAGAGAGAGAGAGAGAGAGAGAGAGAGAGAGAGAGAGAGAGAGAGAGAGAGAGAGAGAGAGAGATCTCACGCGGAGCTACAGCGCGCACAACACGCTTAATGAGTGACGATGGCCGAGAGAACTAAACTAAAGTTTAGTCTTGTTACTCTTTAGTCTTCAGGCCTGTGATATTAATCTAATTTAATTTTAGATTTCGATTTTGGCTTCCAAGGATTATAAAACGAAGATATGAGGTAAAACTATTAAAAACTACCCGCGTTCCGTCTAGCGCAACGTCCTTCCCTTCACAGCGGTGAGCATTCGTTCCTCCCTAAAGCCCAAACGTAACGTCTGAATCCGCACAATCTGTGATTGTTGTAAAATCAGTCTCTACTGTTGCAAAATTGCGGGACGTGTTTGATAATAAATAGAGCTATTAAAAGCACAATAATCCGCGAAAGAGACGCTGTTTCCAACTTCAAGGCGGCTAATGTGTGCGCGTGCGCTGCGAAACGGACCGACGTGCACGTTATACTTCAGGCTTCATGTGCGGGTCTAAACCATCAAATCTACACAACAAATAGCCTATGTCAAAATGACCGACTTGGAGAGTATTCACTTAAACACAGTTTATTAATGGGCGTAAATAGTTTGGAGAAATGGGAGAATGATATTATTAGAGCTGCATTTGGTCTTAAAGGGGTAGCAGTCTAATAAACCTGACGATTGAACCATTAATGTGAATCAAACAAAAGGCAAAGAGAAAATACTCACAGCTCTTTATCTTTAGCTTTAATAAGCATTAATCTATCAATTTATACAGTGACAACTATATAGTGTTATTTTACATTTCATTACTTTATTAGATTTTTTTGTAGGCCATATTACTTAATGTTAGTAGACCTTCCAAAAATTAAAGCACTGTATTTCATTTGTATCTATGTTTTGTTTATTTATTTGACCATTTGTTTGCACTTTGTTTCTTTGTTCTTATTCTGTATCTTATCTTATGCATATAAAACACACAAAAAATGCCTGCACACTGGTCCATTTACAAATAGATGTTTTATATTCGCTTTGTTCAAACATTGCTTCTTTTGCTATAGATACTTTACTTTTCAGATTATAAAGCAATGTTAATTATGTTCTTAATTAGGTTTTTTTATTAAAAAAAAAAAAAAAAAAAAAACAACAAAAAGAACTGATAAGAATACCGTTAAAGTACCGGCTCGATAAGCAGTATTGATAAGAGTAGTAATACCGTTAAAACCGTAACGATACCCATCCCTATAAGTGTCTACTACTGCCGCGGAGCAGCCATCCGGTCTGACCGGGACGGACTGGCACCTGAGGTCCGTTCCATTCGACCGTAAGTGGACTGCAAAGTGGACTTCACAGGGTATTCCGCCATCTTAAGTGAGATTCCAATCCAAAGGGAGCGAACATGTTCAGTTCGAAGGGTACTGCGAACGGCATAGGGAAGAAGGGAACATCGATACATCACTTCACAGGAAGTGGAGAGCGAAAATCACCCAACTGTCATTGCGCGTCCCATCAGCCGTCTGAACTAACGATGGAGCAGAGCCGTTGGAAGAGTTTTTTAAATGGCTCTGCGATGGAGGAGTTTACGTATCCATTTGAATATCATACATTTTTCTATTATTATACAAACAGACTGTTTATGAATGGCAATGACTGTTACAGTCGCATATTCTATTGTATAAATAGGTAAACATATTAAAAGTGTTGAGAAGCAGCTGAGGCGCTGTCATTTTTTTATATTTTACTTTATTTTCCTCAGGAATGTTTACTATGCAGCTGCGCGTGGAATGAAAGCGCATGAGAGGAGACCGCTACAATTATTAAGACCATTGATTAAGAACACATTTGTACATAGTTAACCAAATCAAAATTTATTTTCATATTGAATGACAGTTACAGTACAGCTTCAAATCTGTTAATAGTCAATTAAATATACAGGCTATATGTAAACTAACAAAAATAATAGACTAATCCAATGTTTTGATTATATTTTTTAGATACATACTGTGTGTTTTGTAAATGTATATGCCTATTATATGATTTTAAATTTGAAAGCCAAGTAAATTACAATATTTATTTATCTTATATATATACCCCGTCGTTGCCTTTCTTTGATGACGTTGCAGGGCGTTCCAAATGAGCGATTATTGTCAGTGAAGTCCACTTCAACTGATATACTGTTCTCAGGGAGTAGGGAGCGGTGAACACTGCGTAGGGACCCTGTCGAATAGCACGCAGCTCTGGTTTACACGTGCACATGAAGGACTCGTGCACGGATTGGGTGTAACAGCGCTGATGACCCCCAGGGAAACAGTGAAGCCGGTACTAAGTAGGCCTACTTGGCCAAGAGGGTCCAAACTTTATTGGTTTATAAATTAGATTAGTCGTTAAAACGTTTAAAGGCCCCCTGTGGTGAAAATCAAGTTTTTAATGTTGTTTATATGTCTATGTGGTGTTTAGACAAACCATGTGCAAATGCATAAGTCAACACATATGCTGAATATTTTCTTAAAACTGTAGTGAACCAAAGACAGTCTCAAAAACAGCACTGGTGTTTCTTACATCACAAACTACCTTGTAACCAATCACGTCAACGTGTGGGCGGGCTTTAGCATATCATTAACTATGCTCTGAAGCAGGGGAGTCTCAAGAGAAGCCAGGTTATCCTGGTATATATTTTTCTGTTGATATGAAAAATCGGGTAGATTTAGCAATATAGCGGCTGAATTATGTATATTATGATGTTATGAACTATATGCCTTTCTCCACTTACGTTCTATGATGTTCAAAGTGTTTCTAAAGGTAGGGACACACCAAACCGACGCCAAAGAATTAGCGCTGATGAAAGCCGACTGTGTTGTTGCCTCGCGTCGGGGAAAAAAACAGCACCTGAACACACCAAAAGGACTACATGCGACTAGCACGCGCGTTCTGCGCCTGCGTGTAAAGGAGATAACTATTTAAGCAGATATATTCGTCTATATTCGTCATTCAAAAAGGGAAAGCGAAACTAAGGGTAGGGACACACCAAACCAACGCCACAGAACTAGCGCTGATGAAAGCCGACTGTGTTGTCGCCTCCCGTCGGGGAAAAAAACAGCACCTGAACACACCAAAAGGACTACATGCGACTAGCACGCGCGTTCTGCGCCTGCGTGTAAAGGAGATAACTGTCTATTTAAGCAGATATATTCGTCTATATTCGTCATTCAAAAAGGGAAAGCGAAACTAAGGGTAGGGACACACCAAACCAACGCCACAGAACTAGCGCTGATGAAAGCCGACTGTGTTGTTGCCTCCCGTCGGGGAAAAAAACAGCACCTGAACACACCAAAAGGACTACATGCGACTAGCACGCGCGTTCTGCGCCTGCGTGTAAAGGAGATAACTGTCTATTTAAGCAGATATATTCGTCTATATTCGTCATTCAAAAAGGGAAAGCGAAACTAAGGGTAGGGACACACCAAACCAACGCCACAGAACTAGCGCTGATGAAAGCCGACTGTGCTGTCGCCTCCCGTCGGGGAAAAAAAGCTGCACTTGAGCACACCAAGAGAACTACAGCTGACTGTCAGCTAGCACGTGCATTCTGCGCCTGCGTGTAAAGGAGATAACTGTCTATTTCTGCAGATATATTTGTCTATGTTCGTCATTCAAAAAGGGAAACCGGCACTGCAGGCGGCAGGTACACAAACCATAAATAAAGCAGCGCATGCTTACCGTTTTGAATATCAATCCTGCTGATCATTTTCTTTATTCCACTCCACTCATGTTAATATTAAAATATTCGCCCAAGAACACTTTTACGTGATGACGTAAAATTATAACAGCCTTCTATTCTTGTACTGTTTTGACTTCTTTGCTCGCTTTTTTACTATTATTCTCCTGCACTGACTCATTCATTAAACTGAACAGCCAATCAGAGTGCGGAACACACGCTCAAAAACGGCCCGACGTTGCCCGACGGCCGATCGCCGGCTTGGTGTGTCCCGGGCTTAAGGATGCTGAATTTTAGAAGGCAGACTGAGATGGCGAACGGGAACATGGTTTGTGTAACATTATCAACACATTATTAGCTGTTTGATAACGTAGTCAAGCAAAAGGACAATCATATTAATTACAGTTATGTGTCCGACGTTGTGGCGATACCATTGTGCAGCGTTTACCTCAGTAACTTGAGTAGAGTTGAGCGAGTGTATCTCTGAGCTGGTGCTAGTGGATTCGGGGCTAATTTGCATATTCATTGATCCGTGTATACTAAATAAAGAAAGGGTGTAGAGTTACATTCAAGCTATTTTAAAGACATGATTTTTTTTTCACAGGAAAAAAACGTTTAAATATGTCGTTTTGGTGATCAAAGATGAGTTTTATGAGATAAAATTATTGACTACAAGGGGACTTTAATCATAGGTAACACCTGCTATATAACTTAAATACACTAAATGCATTGATCTGTGTGATGACAATCAAACACAGACACACAATTATAACATAAATATAAATATATTAGGACATAAACCACTTACAAAGTAAATAAACTCTGAACTGAAGTGGTATTTTCTTGTGTCGTTCAAACACGTTGGTATCATAAAATAAATCATACTTAAACTAAAGTTACTTATAAACTGATTACTGAAGAAGCATACACCAGATGTGTGAAGTTTGTGTGCAGAAATCATAAATAGACCTAGGTAGATAGACTAGCCTATGTACTGTGTATTTGTATTAGTTTATCAACTCTAGCCAGTAGGGGGCAGTATATGAATGGTTAGTGCATGCTGGTAGTAAAAGGCACAAAAACCATGTGAGCCTGTGGCCAGATCATTTCCCCAATGCAAATGTAACATTGTGATTTAACTATTTTTGGTTGTTGTCTTGTTGTATAAATTTAACTCAGCTACTCGTATTTTGAATAACCCCGCTAGAGGTGGTATGATATTTTATAAAAATTTGCCTTATGAAATGTTTGAGTGCCTCTCTCTATTTTATGTCTGTGTGTCACTTTTATCACTACTCAGTTCTTAGCAGAGCCATAGAAGCAAATTCTCAGTTTATCGCTGTGGATGTCTATTAGATGTTTTGGAAATTAGAACAAATAAAAGGAAAATTCATGTATGCTTCACTCTTTCTGGCTGTAGTTACTCTTGTCAGATCAAATATTCACTTTTATTGTATTATATTATTTAAAAAAAATTATATGGTAATTACATCTCCCAAAAAAAACAAATAAAAAGATGTCAATTTAAACCTGTATTTATTTTTTTCCTTTGGAAAATATCTTTTTTTTTTTCTTTTTTTGGTCAAACATGGTCAATACAAATTCCAATTATTTTATTTTATTCACTCAAAAATGAAAAGTTGATCACAAATGTTTTTCACCCTGATGTCATTTCAAAATGATTCTTTGGAAAATACCAGTAATTTTTATTTTATTATACACTTGGCCCATGCAACTTGTGTAAAATATTCCAATTATTTTATTATATTTTAATTATTTTATTTTATTTTAATTATTTATAATTTATTATATATTATATATTAATTATATAATTATTTTTTCACTTCATTATTTTTACATCTTTTTTTTTTTCTTGGAAAATACCAGTGATTTTTTTTCTTTCATAATAAATTTGGTCAATATAACTTGTTTATTCCAACTTTTTATTTTATTTTATTTAGGTTTGTTTTATTAATACATCACCCAAAAATGAAAGATCTATCACTATTTTTTCACCCTCATTTCATTTATATATACAGTGGGGAGAACAAATATTTGATACACTGCCGATTTTGCAGGTTTTCCTACTTACAAAGCATGTAGAGGTCTGTAATTTTTATCATAGGTACACTTCAACTGTGAGTGACGGAATCTAAAATAAAAATCCAGAAAATCACATTGTATGATTTTTAAATAATTAATTTGCATTTTATTGCATGGCATAAGTATTTGATCACCTACCAACCAGTAAGAATTCCGGCTCTCACAGACCTGTTAGTTTTTCTTAAAGAAGCCCTCCTGTTCTCCACTCATTACCTGTATTAACTGCACCTGTTTGAACTCGTTACCTGTATAAAAGACACCTGTCCACACACTCAATCAAACAGACTCCAACCTCTCCACAATGGCCAAGACCAGAGAGCTGTGTAAGGACATCAGGGATAAAATTGTAGACCTGCAATGGGCTACAGGACAATAGGCAAGCAGCTTGGTGAGAAGGCAACAACTGTTGGCGCAATTATTAGAAAATGGAAGAAGTTCAAGATGACGGTCAATCTCCCTCGTCTGGGGCACCATGCAAGATCTCACCTCGTGGGGCATCAATGATCATGAGGAAGGTGAGGGATCAGCCCAGAGCTACACGGCAGGACCTGGTCAATGACCTGAAGAGAGCTGGGACCACAGTCTCAAAGAAAACCATTAGTAACACACTACGCCGTAATGGATTAAAATCCTGCAGCGCACGCAAGGTCCCCCTGCTCAAGCCAGCGCATGTCCAGGCCCGTCTGAAGTTTGCCAATGACCATCTGGATGATCCAGAGGAGGAATGGGAGAAGGTCATGTGGTCTGAGGAGACAAAAATAGAGCTTGTTGGTCTAAACTCCACTCGCCGTGTTTGGAGGAAGAAGAAGGATGAGTACAACCCCAAGAACACCATCCCAACAGTGAAGCATGGAGGTGAAAACATCATTCTTTAGGGATGCTTTTCTGCAAAGGGGACAGGACGACTGCACCGTATTGAGGATGGATGGGGCCATGTATCATGAGATCTTGGCCAACAACCTCCTTCCCTCAGTAAGAGCATTGAAGATGGGTCGTGGCTGGGTCTTCCAGCATGACAACGACCCGAAACACACAGCCAGGGCAACTAAGGAGTGGCTCCGTAAGAAGCATCTCAAGGTCCTGGAGTGGCCTAGCCAGTCTCCAGACCTGAACCCAATAGAAAATCTTTGGAGGGAGCTGAAAGTCTGTATTGCCCAGCGACAGCCCCGAAACCTGAAGGATCTGGAGAAGGTCTGTATGGAGGAGTGGGCCAAAATTCCTGCTGCAGTGTGTGCAAACCTGGTCAAGAACTACAGGAAACGTATGATCTCTGTAATTGCAAACAAAGGTTTCTGTACCAAATATTAAGTTCTGCTTTTCTGATGTATCAAATACTTATGTCATGCAATAAAATGCAAATTAATTACTTAAAAAATCATACAATGTGATTTTCTGGATTTTTGTTTTAGATTCCGTCTCTCACAGTTGAAGAGTACCTATGATAAAAATTACAGACTTCTACATGCTTTGTAAGTGGGCAAACCTGCAAAATCGGCAGTGTATCAAATACTTGTTCTCCCCACTGTATATATATATATATATATATATATTCACGTTCATCATTTTCCATCTGAGAAAAGGAATTTGTAATCAGTTTTACTGAATGAATAAATGCATTCTCCATATCTTAAAAAGTTTAGGAAACCTTTTTTCCCTTTTTTTACCACACAAAAAAAGCCTTCTGTCCCTGTGACAGCCTGTATGTTGCCTGCATAAGACTCAAATTAATGACCTTTGGAACTGGAGTTGAACATGCTAGCCAGCAAGCTAAAGGCCAAGCATAAAGCTGTGTAGTTGGACTGCGGTTTGATCCTCAAAGGACTCAAATTTGCCATGACAGCCCAGACAGCATAACTGATGAACCAGCCTCACTCCATTACTACTGCCAGAGAAAAAAAGTCCTAGACTATAGACTGAAAGGCCTCTTGTAGCATAATCCACCTCTATATAACCTGATTCAGTGGTTATTTCACTCAGTTCGTGAGTGATTTGAGAGTGATTGTGCTATTTAGGCGGTGGAGTTTCTCCAAACCACTGGCTGGCTTGAAAACAAAGGCAGATTAGATACATCCGGATGAGAAGCATCAGTCGTGGGGTTTGTTCCACTGACAGATAAAGTCATCCACCATTATTAGTAGCCTAAGATCCCCTCGCATACTATACATGTACAAAAACGTCATCATGGAATCAAAATGGACCATCCATTTTCTTCAAACCCATTACTGGTCTAATTTTCTCATTTAATATCCTATTTTTTTGGAAATGCATCACATTACGGAAGTATAAAACAGGTTGCAAATGGTATTTACTGTAGATATTTACTGTATCTGAGTTACTTAAATTAATAAAGCAATACGCCCATATGTTACAGGGATTTTACCATGGAACGGATGTTTGTTGGGGGAACCAATCTGATCCTTGAAGTCTCCATGATATCAACTTAAAGTTGTATGGCTTTTAGTTCCTGTCAGTTAGCTTTAGTATAAGCCAGCATACTTCTAAAAGTGGACAAAATGTTATTTTACCAGATAAAAACAATTTTGTCTTTTTCTTCTAGGAAGACAAACTTAGTCATGATTCATCTTGTTTGTGGGGGCTCAATTTATGTATAAAATGCTTTCTAGAAGTCCTTCAGTATGTTCCGCCCCAAATTCCTGTTTCAACGTTCCTGTTTAAGAACGTTTTGCTAAAGTTCCCATTAAGTTATAAAAACATTGTATCTGAATGTTCCCTGAATGTTTAAAATATGTTTTTTCTTGGTTATACGAATGTTAAGGGACATTCCATTTTATCATTTATCAAACATTATAGGAATGTTACTTTTAAACAGTGGTGGAAAGAATACTAACAAATTGTACTTAAGTAAAAGTATTGCTACTTAAGATAATTTACTTGAGTACAAGTAAAAGTACTGAAAAATAATATGAAGTAAGAAGAGTAAATAAGTAGTTTGCTGAAAAACTACTCAAGTTACTATGTTAAAAGGTACTTTAGTATTATTTTTCTATTTTTACATAAAAAATGAGGCGATGTTAGCAATATGGAGCGCTAAACACTCTCATCATGTAATTATTGTTTCATTCGCCCTCGTGCAGAAAGTCCACAAGTGAGATTCATAGAAGTATTAAACTTATGACATTCCAGGAAAACCCTTATGGACATCAGATATCGCTACAGCTGAATAACATGCAGATAGAGGCTGATTAAATATGAAGACAATAAACACAAGATTGCGATGATACTGTGTTTAACTGTGTTCTTCAAGCCATCTCTGGTATTTTCACAAGAATGATGTATATCTATAATGCAACGCTAATCGACAAAGCCTTTATCACAGTATAGAATTTTATACAATAATATATTTTCTGTTTCATTCTGTGTTAAGAAGCAACATGGGTCCACAGAAATTAATTCAAACACGAATGATGTGTATATATACAGTATAAAGTAATTTTGGAGCAAAACATGATATCTCATAAATTGTGTTTGACCTCATGCTAAGCAAACTATCCCTGTTGCCAGGAGCAACTTGTTTTATTGCTAATTTTGAAAAGTAAGACCATTTGAAAGTTTTTTTTAAGAAGGGCAAAAGCAAAGAAGGGTAAGTGAGACAGAGTTTTGATCAAAGAAAGCAGGGCAATATTTACCATTAAACTGAACCGCGTGCATGCATTTTAGACACTAAAATGCTATAATAGACACATGCATTATAGATTCCCCCCTTCCATGTAAAGCGTTTTGAGTGCCTAGAAAAGCGCTATATAAATGTAACAAATTATTATTATTACTTACATTGTTTTTGCTCCGTCCCTGAAATAACTGCATCCTTGTTTGAGTCGAGTTTTCTATTTACTTCAACTGCAGTGCTCTGGTAATATCAATGGTATGAACCATTTCAGGACCTGCCATAAGTACAATTTAAAATCAGAATATGAGCATAGCTCACTTACTAGGGATGGGCGTATCGATATGAAGTATCAACATATCGATACTGATGTGGGCATCGAAAAGTATCGATACTCAAATAAAAATATCGACACTAAGGTGGGTTTTTTTTTACCAGTAATTTTGTTTGCTTAAAAAGATTATTTTATGCATACAATACGAATAACCTATGTTACCGAATGTTGTATAGAACTTTTTTCCTGCTCATCTGAATGATCTGAACGCACGCAAATGCTGCAAGGCAGAACCAATCGATCAAACACAGAGAGAGCGTTCGCTCACTGCTAACACTGTATTCAAACAGGGCTGAGTTTCCCAAAAGTATCATAAGAAACCATTGATGCTTTTGAAAACAATGCTCATCAGAAGACAGAAAAACACAATATGTTTGAGTTATTTCACAATAAACAAATAGAAAATGTAGCCTACATAGTGCAATTACACTCTTTATATTTAATGTTAAAAGTTGATATTGATCATGTTCTATTCTGTAACTAATGTTAATATAAATCATACACTATCAGAATAAAAAGGTTGCATTTTATGGGTGCAACGTCCTGTCACTGGCAGTCCCTTGTGAAAATGAACTATGGTTTATTTTTTTACTACATGACCGTAGTTCAAGTACAAACCCGATTCCAAAAAAGTTGGGACACTGTACAAATTGTGAATAAAAACAGAATGCAATGATGTGGAAGTTTCAAATTTCAATATTTTATTCAGAATACAACATAGATGACATATCAAATGTTTAAACTGAGAAAATGTATCATTTTAAGGGAAAAATAAGTTGATTTTAAATTTCATGGCATCAACACATCTCAAAAAAGTTGGGACAAGGCCATGTTTACCACTGTGTGGCATCCCCTCTTCTTTTTATAACAGTCTGCAAACGTCTGGGGACTGAGGAGACAAGTTGCTCAAGTTTAGGAATAGGAATGTTGTCCCATTCTTGTCTAATACAGGCTTCTAGTTGCTCAACTGTCTTAGGTCTTCTTTGTCGCATCTTCCTCTTTATGATGCGCCAAATGTTTTCTATGGGTGAAAGATCTGGCCATTTCAGTACCCGGATCCTTCTACGCAGCCATGATGTTGTAATTGATGCAGTATGTGGTCTGGCATTGTCATGTTGGAAAATGCAAGGTCTTCCCTGAAAGAGACGACATCTGGATGTGTGCATATGTTGTTCTAGAACTTGGATATACCTTTCAGCATTGATGGTGCCTTTCCAGATGTGTAAGCTGCCCATGCCACACGCACTCATGAAACCCCATACCATCAGAGATGCAGGCTTCTGAACTGAGCGCTGATAACAACTTGGGTTGTCCTTGTCCTCTTTAGTCCAGATGACACGGCGTCCCAGTTTTCCAAAAAGAACTTCAAATTTTGATTCGTCTGACCACAGAACAGTTTTCCACTTTGCCACAGTCCATTTTAAATGAGCCTTGGCCCAGAGAAAACGCCTGCGCTTCTGGATCATGTTTAGATATGGCTTCTTTTTTGACCTATAGAGTTTTAGCCGGCAACGGCGAATGGCACGGTGGATTGTGTTCACCAACGTTTTCTGGAAGTATTCCTGAGCCCATGTTGTGATTTCTATTACAGTAGCATTCCTGTATGTGATGCAGTGCCGTCTAAGGGCCCGAAGATCACGGGCATCCAGTATGGTTTTCTGGCCTTGACCCTTACGCACAGAGATTGTTCCAGATTCTCTGAATCTTTGGATGATATTATGCACTGTAGATGATGATAACTTAAAACTCTTTGCAGTTTTTCTCTGAGAAACTCCTTTCTGATATTGCTCCACTATTTTTCGCCGCAGCATTGGGGGAATTGGTGATCCTCTGCCCATCTTGACTTCTGAGAGACACTGCCACTCTGAGAGGCTCTTTTTATACCCAATCATGTTGCTAATTGACTTAATATGTTGCAAATTGGTCCTCCAGCTGTTCCTTATATGTACATTTAACTTTTCCGGCCTCTTATTGCTACCTGTCCCAACTTTTTTGGAATGTGTAGCTCTCATGAAATCCAAAATGAGCCAATATTTGGCATGACATTTCAAAATGTCTCACTTTCAACATTTGATATGTTATCTATATTCTATTGTGAAAAAAATATAAGTTTATGAGATTTGTAAATTATTGCATTCCTATTTTATTCACAATTTGTACAATGTCCCAACATTTTTGGAATCGGGTTTGTATTTGTAGATTCCTATGGTTAACACTACAAGTAAACATATTTTAACCATGTGTAAACAAAAATATAATCTAATAAATTGCAATTAAGGCGAATTGAATGTTAAAATGCCTTTCAAATATAATGTTAAGAGGGTATCTTTACCCATTTTACTCTTAGTAATTTTAATAATTTAATAAATTTAATAATTTAAAAGTTCAGTTTAGAAGTATCGTATCGGTATCGATATCGGTGATACTGGCTTTGAAAGTATCGGTATCGTATCGAAAACAAAATAAGTGGTATCGCCCATCCCTATCACTTACATTACTAAAATATTGAAACGTTAGTGATACCGATTCAAAACGCCAGCGCCAGTGTTTGAACGCCCCGCCCCCGAGCTGAACTGGATGTTTTGATTGGTTTGGTACCTGAGTCAGACCTGTCTGTTATTGGCTGAAGCGCAAATTGCATGTTACTTTTAAGTACTGTCCTGAATAAGCTATTTCACATAATAGATGTTTACATATATTCCACAAGACAAAATGACTGAATTTATACAAATTGCCACATTCAAAAATGTACATACCCTTGAATCTTAACTGTCTGTCGTCACCTGGATGATCCACGACTGTTTTTGTGTTTCATGTAATTTTTTTAGGTTATTGCAACTTTTATATATGAGTTCTGACTTCTTTTCTGATAATTGTGAGATATAAACTCGCAATTGCGAGTTATAATGTAATATTGTATAATTGTATAATCCAATTATGAGGGGGAAAAAGACTGATGTTTTTTTCTCAGAATTGCAACTTTAATAAAAAAAATTAAAAAGGTAATTGCGACTTTTTAATCTCACAGTTCTGACTTTACAACATGCAAGTTTATCTCGCAATTCTGAGAAAAAAAGTCAGAATAAAAAGTTTTTATATTTAGAGGAGAAAACAAGCTTCCATGAAACACAATGCATTAAGAGCAGGGGGTGAAAACTTTTGAACAGGATGATGTTTACATTTTTCTTATTTTGATTAAAGATCATATTTTTTTCATTTAGTAACCCCCTAGGAACGCGATTTCTACCGAGGGGGATCCGATTTTGCCCCTGCCCCCGCAGAGGTCTGTGCACGCCACTGCACCCCAGATCTTAATGCATCGTGTTGCCTTTTTGAGCATGGATATATTTATTAAGATTAAGATTAAGATTGGCTGCATTTTTTACTTCAAGAAATATTGTGGAAAACTGATTTTGTTTCAAATAATATGTAAAGGTAAAACCAAGTCCTATGTTTGGTGGTCCCTTTGTGTTACATTAGTATCCCAAAGTATTCTAAAGTATTTAGATTAAGTTACAAAACTTGTGTAATCTAACGAAATACTTACAAATTACTTTTTAAAGTATGTATTTTGTAATCTGTAGTGAAATACATTTTAAAAGTAACCTTCCCAACCCTGTTTATTTCACAGTTATGTTTAGTTTGTTTTAGTTTTCATGGACATTCAGTTTGTTTTCATCAGTCATGTTCATGTTCCTTTGTTCTAATTTCCCGCCACAATCTGTCACCATGGACACTAACCTCAATCATCACAGCTGTTCGTCGTTTTAGTTAATCATCTGTGTATTTAAGTTCCTGCTTGTTTTCAGTTCAGTGTTTGGTATTGTCTGTGCACAAGCACACTGTTTTGCATGTTGGCTTGTTATTTGGATCATATAAACTCTGTGTTGTCTTCTTTGAACCTGAGTGTTACAGAATACTGGACCTAAAATGAGAAGAAAAGCAATGGTGATTGCTTTGATTATTGCTGGCCCAATGAGGGGTAGTCAACTTCTGAATGGTGCGACAGTATTTGTGTTCCAGCATGGCAGAGACTTGGAGCGTTATGTGGAGGAGTTCCTTAACATCTGCCATCAAGCCACCTGCGACGATGTCTGTCTGATGGAGGGATTTCGGTGTGGTTTGGATGAAGATCTCCGCTTCATCATGCCCTGCAGTGATCCCTGCTGGACTCTGGGTAGTTACATCAACTTCGTGCTGGGACGATCGTGCTGTGGACGATCAGATCATCATCACCAGTGGGCAAAGCGGAGGATGACAACAGCCTCGTCCAGCCACACCTCACAGATGTCTCGTAATCAGACCCAGAGCACCGCCCACCAACACCCTGCACCATGGAGACGACAACGCCTGAGCCCCCCGCAGGTGGAGAGTTTCCGCTCGCCGCTAGCACGGAGCCTGTGATGACAGTGCCCACTAGGGCCCCGGAGCTGGAGTTCCCATGTGAGTCTGACCAGGGGTGTGATCCGGCAACAGCCGTCCCGGTGGGAATTCTGGTGGAGATTGACTCTGGGGAGGACTGGCTAATAGGCTGGGACACTGTAACTCTGCCTCCCACCCTTCCCCACCCTGATCCATGTTCACTTTCTTCTTCATTGCTAGTTTCAGCCACCATAGAGACTGAATCTTTGTCACACATAAACCATGATCTGTTATCAGTTGTCCCACCCAACCTCCCTCTCCCACCTCCACTATCTAGCACTGTCAGTCCTCCAGCCCTGCCTCAGCTGTTCACCTACAGCCCTTCATCTTCCCCGGAGTTATCCTGCAGTACAGTGAAGCCTCAGAGCCTGCACTCACCAGCCTCGCCAGATTGAGTGGATCCTTCGGCTCAGCCTCCGGCCTCAGATCCTCTCATTCCACATCGGCTCGTCGACCTTTCGGCTACACCGTGGCTCCTCCCACCCTCGGCTCCACCAGAGTCCCTCGACTGTGAAGCTACACCAGGTCCCGTTGGCTCCCCCTTGGTCAGTAGTCACCCCTATGCCATGGACTTGCGAGCTTCCCGCTGCACTTTGGCTCTCCACCCCTAGGGCTCGTCACCGCAGCTCCGCCCAGGCCTCCAGTGCCAGTGGCGTCACTCGATCCCATCAGCTCTCCGTCATGGCCTTGGGATCCCCTAAGATCGGCTCCGTCTCTGTCGGTCGTCCCGTGGAGGTCGACCTCGCCTTCTCCTTGGCTCCTCCCAATGATGTCGTCACCACTGTGCTCTGGGTCTGTACCATCTGGTCACACCTCCCGTCATCGCCCCCATGGATGCGCCCTTCATAAGTTCCTCCAAGGAGTCTTTGCCTGCCTGTTTCTGCCATCCCACTGCCTGCTCCTCCTTTCCAGCCCTTCCCCAGCTCCTCCCCCGCCTCCACCCTCCATCTGTTTATTTTAATCTTTTTACAGCACAAGGTCGCCCCTACTCTGAAGGGGGCGTTATGTCACTTATGTTCAGTTTGTCTTAGTTTTCATGGACATTCAGTTTGTTTTCATCAGTCACATGTTTTCCTTTGTTCTAATTTCCTGCCACAACCTGTCACCATGGACACTAACCTCAATCATCACAGCTGTTTGTCATTTTAGTTAATCATCTGTATTTAAGTTCCTGCTTGTTTTCAGTTCATTGTCTGGTATTGTCCGTGCACAAGCACACTTTCACATGTTGGCTTGTTTGGATCTTATTAATAAACCCTGTCAGCTTCGTCTTTATCATCTTTGAACCTGAGCGTTACAGTTGATAAATGCCTGTCAAATAATGCCAGCTCGCCCTGTTGCTCTGTCGGCACCTTTGTCAAAGTACTTTGTACATTTGGTGAAAAATAAATGTAGCGAAGTTGAATACTTCATTTTTATTCAACTCAAAAGTACCACAATTGAATTATACTCAAGTACTGTAACGTATTTGTAACTAGTTACTTTCCACCTGTGCTTTTAAATGTTCTCTGAATGTGGAACAAGTTGTAACCTTTAAAAAAACAGACGAACATCCAACTAAAACGTCTCAGGAAAAAAAAGTCCCATAGTTTTTGTGCTAATGTTTTGAGTTAATGATTAGAGACCAGATAACTTTCATATATGAACAAACATTCTATTAATGTTACTGAAGGAATATTTCCTCATAACTTGCTAGAACCTTGGCAGAACATTATATACATGTTCTCTATTAGCTGGGGTTAATCGCTGACTGTTAGCCATTAGCTGTAATGTTTATATTAGCCTGCTGCATTACTACAGAAACAGAATGAACTGATATGTGCATATGTGATATACGCAGGTGTCTTCAAACTATTTGAGGTTTAAAATACCAGAATAATCTACAAATTTAGGTTGCCATGAAAGTATTTACCAGCTATTTCTTGTCAAATCACTTATGTTTACCTGGAAAATGTTTTACTTTGAAATACATAATTTGAGCTGTGCTTTAGTTTGATTAGAAGCACCCGAGGCCAAAGCTTTATAATCACCGCCTAGCATATCTCAATGATATCCACTTTGAACCTTCTTTTAGCTGCAGTTCTGAGCCAATTACCTGATCTGTCCTTTACTGTTAATTAGCATCATTAGTTTTTTCACATGAAGCCCCGGGGTGTTTTCACTACAGCTGCCCATTCACTTAAAATTCTCTTTAAGGGATGAACAAACTGATGCAAAATATGGTAATGTGATATTTCTGCAGATCCCTAGATGTAAAACATTTTATTTCTGTAATTAAGAGTATAATTGTACCTCAATTTCAGTTATGAACCTTGGGAAAGACATACTTAAGCTAATACCTCATTAATGCATGTATCAACAGCAGTGTTGTAAGACACTCAGAGGTCACACTTGCCCACACAAGGGCTGGAATCGCAGGGATGGAGAGATTTCTGCCGAGACTGAGTTTCTCAAACACGGATCCCTACAAATAAATAAATCCTTTTAGATTTAATGAGCTCTGCAGGGGAAAATGTAAAAGTGTTTGGACATCTTCCAAGTTGGCGTAATCTGTGTTTTTCCCCATACCTTCATCAAAAAGTGAGAGACGGTGAGTGCGAAAAGGCAAATAATGGCTGTTGAAAATGATTGCATAACATTGCAATTTTTTTTCTTGAAAGACAGGCGCCACAGTACTTCACTAGCATGTTAAAGAAGCACATGTAAATGTTCCCAGATTTTAAAATGAAGGCTTGTTTATTTAGTACAAAATTATGTGTACTTAAAAAAAAATGCTTTTAAAATTTTGAATTATCTTCATATGAAGCTTTTCAGATCGAATATCACTGCTGTGTTAATAATGATTTATATAAATAGTTCATTCATATAAAATCACAATTAATTTTGTTCACAATTAAATATTTCTGTAATTATGAGTATAAATACATTTTAAATAAATACAACTTTTATTATATATATTTTATTATATATTTTATATATATATATGTGGTGCCGGTATCTATCGAGTAGATTGTTCTTCTATCCCCTATATATATATATATATATATATATATAGCCATGAAATTAAAAATATACTGAAAATTAAAAACATAAAAAAAATATATATTTGTATATAAATATATGCATTTAGGCATTTAGTAATGCAACTATGCATTAATCAGCATATAACATCTTGAAAATAAAAATATTAGTATTTTTAAATCTAACTTTGTATTATAAAAAAAGAAAAATATTCATTTATATTATTTATATATAAAATTATCTGTAGAATAAGAATGGTTATTTGTATTTTTCAATATAAATATGTACATAAATATATATTTTTATATATTATTTCATTTTATTTTTAAATAAAAAAACTCACTGTATACTATGCACGCATCCTTGATATTTCCTGTTTGACAAAAGAACTTGAAGTAACATAAGTCACAGTTTTTAGCATCTTTTGTGATTCATTGTTTGATCAAACTGCCATTAATTATGACATTTTTACATCAAAATGAATGGAGGTCATGTGACAAGGATAATGAGGTCAACATTGCAATATACTACTGTTTAAAATGTTTATTTTCATATTGCATTCTATTTCACATGCAGTTAAAAAAAAAATCCAAGTATGCTGTATATACTGTGCAGTATGCAATATACAAACCCAATTCCAAAAAAGTTGGGACACTGTACAAATTGTGAATAAAAACAGAATGCAATGATGTGGAAGTTTCAAATTTCAATATTTTATTCAGAATACAACATAGATGACATATCAAATGTTTAAACTGAGAAAATGTATCATTTTAAGGGAAAAATAAGTTGATTTTAAATTTCATGGCATCAACACATCTCAAAAAAGTTGGGACAAGGCCATGTTTACCACTGTGTGGCATCCCCTCTTCTTTTTATAACAGTCTGCAAACGTCTGGGGACTGAGGAGACAAGTTGCTCAAGTTTAGGAATAGGAATGTTGTCCCATTCTTGTCTAATACAGGCTTCTAGTTGCTCAACTGTCTTAGGTCTTCTTTGTCGCATCTTCCTCTTTATGATGCGCCAAATGTTTTCTATGGGTGAAAGATCTGGACTGCAGGCTGGCCATTTCAGTACCCGGATCCTTCTTCTACGCAGCCATGATGTTGTAATTGATGCAGTATGTGGTCTGGCATTGTCATGTTGGAAAATGCAAGGTCTTCCCTGAAAGAGACGACGTCTGGATGGGAGCATATGTTGTTCTAGAGCTTGGATATACCTTTCAGCATTGATGGTGCCTTTCCAGATGTGTAAGCTGCCCATGCCACACGCACTCATGCAACCCCATACCATCAGAGATGCAGGCTTCTGAACTGAGCGCTGATAACAACTTGGGTTGTCCTTGTCCTCTTTAGTCCGGATGACATGGCGTCCCAGTTTTCCAAAAAGAACTTCAAATTTTTATTCATCTGACCACAGAACAGTTTTCCACTTTGTCACAGTCCATTTTAAATGAGCCTTGACCCAGAGAAAACGCCTGCGCTTCTGGATCATGTTTAGATATGGCTTCTTTTTTGACCTATAGAGTTTTAGCCGGCAACGGCGAATGGCACGGTGGATTGTGTTCACCGACAATGTTTTCTGGAAGTATTCCTGAGCCCATGTTGTGATTTCCATTACAGTAGCATTCCTGTATGTGATGCAGTGCCGTCTAAGGGCCCGAAGATCACGGGCATCCAGTATGGTTTTCTGGCCTTGACCCTTACGCACAGAGATTGTTCCAGATTCTCTGAATCTTTGGATGATATTATGCACTGTAGATGATGATAACTTCAAACTCTTTGCAATTTTTCTCTGAGAAACTCCTTTCTGATATTGCTCTACTATTTTTCGCCGCAGCATTGGGGGAATTGGTGATCCTCTGCCCATCTTGACTTCTGAGAGACACTGCCACTCTGAGAGGCTCCTTTTATACCCAATCATGTTGCCAATTGACCTAATAAGTTGCAAATTGGTCCTCCAGCTGTTCCTTATATGTACATTTAACTTTTCCGGCCTCTTATTGCTACCTGTCCCAACTTTTTTGGAATGTGCAGCTCTCATGAAATCCAAAATGAGCCAATATTTGGCATGGCATTTCAAAATGTCTCACTTTCAACATTTGATATGTTATCTATATTCTATTGTGAATAAAATATAAAAAGTTTATGAGATTTGTAAATTATTGCATTCCTTTTTTATTCACAATTTGTACAGTGTCCCAACTTTTTTGGAATCGGGTTTGTAGTGTACACTAATATTCCAGGAAGACATTCTCTTCTGACAGAATGCATATGTTGCATGTTGTGTGTATATTCTTGGTTTTCTGGAACTCATATATCTAAGATGAGGGGTCTGGAGGCCAAAGTACTATCTAGCATGTTTAAGTGGCTTTAAGTAAGACAGATGATCCTGTGGTGCCGGTATCTATCGAGTAGATTGTTCTTCTATCCCCTAATTCTCTCTTTTTCCCCCTGAAGCAGAGTTCTCACTCACCAGTTGTCTGTCACCTCAGCGCGGAGGAGAGACACGTCTCCTAATGGAGCCACAGAGCTCCTATCAACCATGTCCTTGTGCTCGTGATTTTAAATTACCATCATTCACCATGCATTTATGGCATTATGCAATTTCATTTTATTGGGAAGAAATGCTGTGTTTGGATTATTAAAGGAATAGTTAATCCAAAAATGTCATTATTTACTCACCCTCGTAATGGTCCAACCCCACATGCTGTTATATCACACAGTTCATTTAATAACAGTTTGTGACCAAGTTTGTAAAGTTCCAAAAAAGCTAAAACAGACTAAATTAAATCATACAACTGAATCAAGTGAGAAGAACCATATCAGTGATTTGAAGCAATCTGGTTATTTTAACTAGCAAAAATGTTAATTGCCAACCTTACAAGGTGTTCCCTTTCGAATGGGAACTTGCACTACGTCCTAGGATGCCATGGGGAACGCCTCTAGCGTGACCGGTGTAACATTGGCCGGCGACAGCCTATGATGTCACTACTGGTGCGACCAGAGTATAAAAGGGCGTCTGTAGTGCACGTCAACAATTTCTTTTGTCTTCAGGATCCGTTTGTTAATGTATGTGTGAAGACATTCTTTATAGACTACACTCAGCCAAGCATTTCAGGAAGTAGCCTATGTGCCTCCTTATCAGAGATGACACTTGACGACACACGACTTGTGCGTTATGTGTTTGGGTACGGAGCATGTGTGTTCAGTTCTCGGGGGGCTGAATGCATTCAGGGTGAGGCACTCTTTGTATGCATTCACGAGACTGACTGAAAGAGATGGGTTTCTTACTTTAACTTTTTTGTTCTCACCTGAGGGATAGTAGATAGCATTTGAAGCATTAGAAGAGAGCGTTCGGCTCTCGAGGGAGTTGAATGCACTCACAGTGATGTTTGTGACTGTTCTACGTGTGATTCTTGATTAGTGATAGAGTCTGGCGTTTAGCTCTCGAGGGAGTTGAACGCGCTCTTTATGATGTGGTCGCTGTGATAAGCTCCTTTGTTGTTTGATTCTGTCTCGAGGGATGATAATTGAGCGCCTGCACCCCGCGGTTCAGGTCCCACGGCCACCATAGCCGCAGGCAGGTTCAATCACTGAGGTGGTGGACGGAGCAAAGGGAGAGTCTTATGAGATTTCTTTCCTATTCTGGTCTGCTATTACTAATGTGTGAGGCCTAATTCTGTGGAATTAGATGCAGAGATAGTGCAGGCAGGTGTTAGTGCTAGTTTGCGAACCCTTCCTAGTTGTAGGCACCTTTGTGAGTGTTGGAGTATAGAGAGCCCGTTTTTCCTCGGGTTTGACTGAAGAGCAGAACCCTCCCCCTGAGTCGGGTCTTGAAGCAGGGTCCTCCAGTCCCTGGGATGAGCTCTTTCAATCTTGAGAACCCGACAGGAAGTGTATTTTTCACCCCAGTTTGCTAACCCTTCTTTGTCGTAAGGCACATTTGGAAGTGTCTGGAGTAGAGGTCTGCATTTCCGTGGCTCTGTTCAGTTTTCTAGGGGAAATTTAAATGTGAGATTCTGGAAACAAGATCTAAATTTAGCGGGATCGGTCAGGTTAGGAAGAAAATCATTCTAAGCGGAAAGCGAGTGATCACAGAGTGAATTTTAAGCGGGAGCGGGTGGGTGCGGAATAGAACCTAGTGGGAGCGGGCGGGAGACCTCTAGTCTGGAGTCTTGAGATCCTACGAAGACGTGTTTGCAAGTGGTCGCAACTAGCACTCAGCTGGCTCCCCTTGATGGTAATGTCTTCATGGTTGAGTGTAAGTGGAATCCTCAATAGTAGGATTCCCGACTCCCTATGAGAGAGCTTGGTTTGATGCTGGAGTCTCAGTTGAGCATTTATAATGGCACGTCTAGCACTTTGCTTTGCCTCCTTATACTTTCTTGTGATCTGCCGGCCAAGGAAGGCTTGGAGCTCTTCTGGTCTCTGGACTCCAACAGGAAATGGTCTATTCACCTTGGACGAACCCCTCCTGTTGTACGACACCTCTGAGAGTGCTGGAGTCTAGACACCACCATTATAATACAAAAGGTTTACAATGGTTGTAAACTAGGTCAGCCGGAACCAGGAACACTTCCTATAACACCCAATGTACTCGTTACATCATAAGAAGAATGGTATCTACGCTGTTAGGGGACAACAGTTTAGGACCCAAGACCAGTTGTGAAGAATGAAGACCAAGAGTCAGGAGTGCAATTAATTAAAGAAAAATTTACTGAAGAATAGTGTGCATCAGCAGAAGCCAGCTTCAAGTCTCACAAGGAGTTCATATGCCGCCTCAGTCACTCCTCAGAGACCAAATACAAACTTTAGAAAACATATATGAAGAAACAATAAACAATCAGTGGTTCTGTTGATTAAGTAATATCATAACTGGAAAGAATCATTAAAAAATCATTATAATAATATAGGAGGATAAATATTGATTAAGGCTCTGATTATAAATTTAATTATATATACAGTGGTGTGGAAAAGTGTTTGCCCCCTTGTTAAATATGATCAAAGATGGCTGTAAAAAATAAATCTGCATTGTTAATCCTTTTGATATTTTATTAAAAAAATTAGCAAAAATCTAACCTTTCATTGAAGTAAAATAATTGAAAGTGGGGGGGAAATCACATTATGAAATGAATGTTTTTCTCCAAAACATTGCAACTCAAGCAACTCATTTTCTATAGGGTTCAGGTCAGGGACTGGGATGGCCATTGCAGATGCTTGGTTTTGTGCTCAGTGACCCATTTTGATGTTTGTTTTTGGATCACTGTCCTGTTGGAAGATCCAAACATGGCCCATTATAAGATTTCTAGCACAGGCTGTCAGGTTTTGATTTTTTTATCTGTTGGTATTTGATCGAATCCATGATACCATGTATCTGAACAAGATGTCCAGGACCTCTGGCAGAAAATTAGGCCCACAGCATTAAAGATACAGCAGAGTATTTCATTTTACACATGGGGTACTTTTTTATCCCTGTGTGCACCAAACCCATATTAAGTGTTTGCTGGCAAAAAGCTCTTTTTTGTTTGTTTCATCTGTCCATAGAACATTTGAAAAGTAACTGACACTACTGGAACTTCAAATGAGACGGTTCTATAGTCAGATGAAACAAAAAAACTAGCTTTTCAAATCGCAACAGATTCTATTTACACAATGTAAAAATAGCAGGGTTTTCTTTGAAATAGGTAAATATTAGTTAGATGCTATTTATACTTAAGTAAATAGTCACAGATACTATTTGCCCCTCAGTGTTGTGGTACATTAAATGGTATTCAATAATAACATTAGGTGTAAATTATTATATTTATTAATAATTATTAAATGGATGCTGCCTTATTGGGACAATAAAGCCCTCCCTACCCCTACCCGATAAACACTTTATTATTAAACACACGTTAGACACTTTATTTCCACTTTTCGAAATATCTTCTTCATTTTTATTGAAAATAAATGCCTTTCCGATCTGATGTTTGATGGGAAAAGGGAATAGAGCGAATTTGGCAAAAGGTGGATTTGAACTCGGGTTGATTTGCATAAAAACTTTCTTCCATGTGCCTTACCCCTACTCAAATGCTGCTATTGACAAGCCAGCATCTTCCATAATTTTGTCTGTCCCAACCAGTTTGTGTAAATAACCTCTGCAACAAGGTGGGATATTTGCACTTACTGTAAACAGACTCGCCGAAAAAACAAGTGAGTTGAATATTGGGTAGCACTTTATTTTACAGTTCTGTTCACCATGTACATATGTACTTTTTATAGTAATTACAATAACTGGGTAATAACTAGGTACTAACCCTGAACCTACCCACAAACCCAACCTTAACCCATGTTACAATACCCAGTACTGTCTTAGGTAAGTTCACTGTAAGTACACGTATATGCATGTACTGTAAAGTGCAACTGAATATTGTATAACGTATAATAAAGTAAAAAATTGCTTAACTTATTCTGATGGGTTAAAGTAACGTAAAAACATATGTTGTCATGACTTCTTGATCATACCATTTTTTACAGAGTTTTGGAAACTCAGAAGCGAAGACCAGCTTTCTTCAATTAGTTTTTTTCCTGTTCTTTTTGTGCTTTTAGAAGGGCCTGAGCGAGCTGTCCTACAGTTTCAGTGTACCTTGGCGGAACTACTTCAGGGTTGTAGGCAGGCTGAGAAGGAACAGAGTTATGCATAGTATTTATTTTACTATCTTGCAACTTCTTCCTACACTCTTTCTCCCAGTGACCTGATTTTTCACAGTAGTTGCATTTGCCTTCTCTCTTAGGCCATCTGTTGTCTTGATTCCTTGTGCTAAACGTAGCTGCTGCTACTCTCCCTTTTGCCTTAACATCAGCATCTCTTTCCCATGTAGCTAACCTTTCTAGGTTACTTCTGAGGGTTTTGTTAGACCAAGTTAGATCTAGGAATGGCAATGCTTTTCTGTACTCGGCTAAAAGGCCATCTGACCAGATGCGGACTAAGGGTCCCTTGTCATCTAGCACACATTCAGAATCATCAACTTTTCCACTGTAAGTTACAGCTGACTGACAAAACCTTTCAGTGTATTCACTCACAGTTTCTTCTTTCCTTTGCACACAGTTAGTGATTCTGGACCAGTCTATTTTGGGTCCCATGATATTCTTTAGAATTTTCAAAACACCTTCTCTCAAATCGCCTTTACTGACATGTTGTAGTTCAGAAGTAACAGCAGACTCAAAACTGTTGAATTCAGATTCAGTTAGGATTTGTGACATCAGCTGTGTGACTTCTGTTAACGACATGTCGTAGAGATGCGTTTTGCTTATCAATGCTCTTCTAAATTCAGAAAAATTTGTGCGTGCTGAGGGTAAGCTCTGAGATAGCCTCTCTATATCTTTAGGTCCTAGAACTTTGGCAACAGTTTTTTTATACTTGGACAACAGAAGAGTTAGGAGGAACACTTTCAATTCCCTCAATTCCCTAAGATCTTCTCCTAGCGCCGCATACCTTCACTGAATCTACAATCACATCACTGATTGGATGGCTACATCTGTTTCAAAGAAAGCTTGTAAGTCAGGATAAGTGTTATCAGGCTGACTAACTTCATTCACATCAGTTTTTTCTGCAGCTTTGTTGCGGTTCAATTTCTTAGTCAAAGAGGATACTCTAGCACAGAGCTCTTTGTTCTGTTCCTCTAGCTCTGAGTTATGCTGAGACTGCTGTCTAGCTAGCGCTAAACCAAATTCTCTCTGGCAGCAGATAATGCCTTTCACATTTTTCTTGCGAATACATGCTCCTAATACCTTTTTACACTCATCTACCGACCAAGTCTTGTCTGGATGGATCTCATATTTCGGAGTTAGTTCTTGTCTAACTTTCTCAGTGACCACCTTTTTCAGTTGTGGGGATCAGTCTAGCATTCTTTTTTAAACATTTTTGTGAGTTTCTTTGTTACCACACAATCAAAACACTAAAAATTCTCTTATCAACAGAGGGTATACTTGTTAACACAGATCAACTATTGTTAACCTTCCTTGGCAAAACAGAGGACAACACAAATTATTAGCACTTTACACTAATTCTTCCCTGCTGAAACAGAGGATAACCAATGTTAGCACGTGATGCTAATCTTCCCTGCCTGAAACAGAGGCTAACCAATATTAGCACGTGATGCTAATCTTCCCTGCCTGAAACAGAGGCTAACCAATTCTTCCCTGCCGAAACAGAGGATTACAAATATTAGCACGTAATGCTAATCTTCCCTGCCTAAACAGAGGATAACTTTCATCTCTAAAAGAAAATTTTTTAGAGGATAACTTTACAGCCTACAGCTGTCTGTTACTCTTCTCTGATGGCGCAGAGGATAACAAATCTGTACTGGTCTTAAAGGTTCTTTTGGATAGAGTGGCACTCACCAACCCTTGGATGTACAGAAAAATTCAGTCTGGAACGAAGTCAGATATTTGTTGAGCTTGAAGTTTCAATCTAGATTCAGGTGAGGAGCTCTATCCGGGTCACGGCACCAAAACTGTTGGAAACTCAGAAACGAAGACCAGGAGACTTGGATGTATCTTCAGCAGGATTCTTTATTGAGAACATGTGCTGTCGGTAGATGCAGTCCATCAAGTCTAACTAAGGCAGTATACATTGTAATTTATATAGATTTTAGGGTGCAGGGGAGACAAAGCAAATGGGTGACGACCTTAAACAAAGCATGCAAATGAAGTATCCATGTAAAGGGACCCGCCCCAGACTCTAGAGTATCACCAGTCCTAATCAAATCAGCATAACGATTCAAAAATGGGACAGGGGCTCCAAGAGCCATTAAAAACAAAAGGTGAGAATCTCAGTAATCTGGCTCATTTGACTTACAATAAAGAGAACAGGAACTGGCAGAAAACTCTTGCTGGAAACTTTGCTTAACAGAATAATTCATCTGATGTCACCATCTTTACCTTAAATGCTAAATACAATGTACTTTCCTTAGTTTTAAACAGATTCTTAAATTTGTAATCCCACAAGAGTAGACAGACAGACAGATAGATAGTTTATGATCAACAGAGGAAAGAAGGTCTAAGAGTTTGAAATGACTTGTGGGTGAGTAAATAATGAGAAAATGTCATTTTTTTTTGGCAAACTAATCCTTTAAACATTTCATTTAAATCCCTCACATTTCTAGCAATGTTTGCAGGAGTAAACGCTCAGCTCAAAGGCTTATGGTCTGTTTATAGATACTCCGATTTAGAAAGTGAATGAATAGAGCATAATGTGGTTGAGCATGAAGAGTCTGAATAGGAAATTAGTTATGGCAGAACATCTGAGAACACTTTCTGAGATTGTGTGACCAAAGCCTGGTTTTCACCCATACCGTCATCCATTCATATTGCAGATGGTGTCATCCGCATGTCACTTTGATGTGACAGTTTCAGGATAATTGTGGAGAAAATACTTTGAGTTATGACAACTAATCAAAACAAATAACATGCTTTCAGTCACATATATTAACGGATTGCTAAAATCAAGTCTGGCTGTTTATGGACTATTTATACAGTATTTTTCTGTTTTCTTAAATGACAAAATTTTTTTTTTTTAAAAAACAGCACCAGATGGCACAAAGGGACAGTTGGCACTGTGCACAAAAAAAATAAAAAAATAAAAAATAAAATATCCTAATTTTTAAAAAAGTGCAAATGTTCATTTTTATAATGGCTATTGTTGTTAATTTAAATATTGTAGTTCAATAAATATTATTTTATATAAATAATATGCCGTATTGTTAGTGATTGTGATTTCAACTTCAGTGAAAGTTACATTATTAAACCGTTAGATGGCGGCAAAGACCGTCTTAATGAGTGACTGGTTGTAAACAAGGAAGTTGTTTTAGTGCTTTCATGGGAATCCCCTTAACTTTTAAAAGGACAAAGACAAAGATATTGCTTTCCTCAGCGGACATTCAAAGTGATTTTATATAATATTATGGACATCGACCTGAAGAATGAATGCTATATCAGATGCAGGTAATACACTCGTTTAGTCGATCTTTCTCTCATAATACCTCTACTCTACTAGAAAAAGCTTCAATGAAGCGACTCAGCGTTCCTTCGTTACTAGTTCTAAAGTGATGTTTTAGAATAAGTAACAGAGGCTTGGGCTCAACTGTCAAACTGTCAACTTGAGATTTGAATCTGTGGTGGAAGGAAGTAGTTCTGCACAAAAGATGGTTTTTAAATACAATCCATTGTTGTTTCTTATTTATTTACACACTTGTGCCATCGAACTGTTGTATATCACACTCGTAGCCTTGCTATATGGCTGTATATCAGTGATTACCTACGGCCGAATCACAGCCATGCTGATATACAGCCATATCGCATGGCTACGAGTGTGATATTGCTCATATATATATATATATATATATATATATATATATATATATATATACAGGGTTTGAAATTAACTTTTCATTGAAATTTGCTTTTCATACATTCATTTCTTATTCAAACAAAATCCTGTCATCCAGCCATCTCCTCCCTTCCTCTTTCATCCTCATCCTTTTCAACAAAAATGTATTTTAGGGACAGATCAATACAGTACAAAATTGTTTGTTTTGTGTTTTTCCAAAGCGTATGTCACGCAGTCCTCATAATACATTACATTGTGTGTTGAGTCAAAGACGAGCCACTTGATATTAAAACTTCTAATTTTCTTTTCTTGGTTTCCTTCATTGCTTGGCGGGTCTTTCCATTTTTCAATTTCAATTCAGTAAGCCAGATAATTCTGCGCAATACGCTGTATTTAATTTAAAATATCATGATGACTCACAAGTAGAGTATTTGCGCTCAATCTGCGCAGATTTGGTTTACACCAATTTTTTGGGTTACAGGGTTGCTATTTACATCATAAACGGGCCCCCCCTCTGACC
The DNA here is from genome assembly GCA_039654105.1 of Coreius guichenoti. Classification (NCBI taxonomy): domain Eukaryota; kingdom Metazoa; phylum Chordata; class Actinopteri; order Cypriniformes; family Gobionidae; genus Coreius; species Coreius guichenoti. Next base: position 25,165,119 of record CM077192.1, read on the forward strand.
AGGGCCCTTAGAATCGTCCTAATCTTACCCCCTGTTACGGCAACCCTGCCTATAATGCTTTAAAAGAAAGTAATGGCCATTAAACATGCAAAGAGCCACACAAAAAAGGTAATTGTATTTTATTAGAGGAACATAATTCAAAAAGATTTCTATCCCTCCAAAGACTCATAGATACAATGCAAAGACACGAAAAGCTGGCTATGAAATTACACCACCTTTGAGAATAAATGTGATCTGGCTGGTAAGGAGAACACTGTATTCTCTTTTCTGATTGACTCACAACGACTGCGAAAACAGCATTATATTTTTGGGATTTTTTGATTTGTTTGCTATTTGTTTTAGGGTTTTTCCTTTTTCTATTGTTCCTCTGTAATCCTGACTGATACATTAACTTCTCCATCATAACACAGATCATTCTGAGGGGAAAGAAACGTCTTTTTGTTTCAGAAGCATGGCAGTCTCCTTTTCTCCAGAGAGCAAAATCTCCAGAGGAACAGAATAAAGGTCATTCCTTTTTAGATTTAGAAGCCGAGTACAGGTTGTACAGATGTCAAATGGAAAAAATGTGTCCTTGACCTCAAAATCTGGTGAATGCCTTTGGACGGCCTGTACGGATGAGGGAACAGCATGCAATGGCAACTTCAAATTGGCTGGCAAATAATACAGATGGATTGTGCTCTTATGTACACTCAAATTTTGAGTTTTCAGCTTCAAATTTATAGTTTTCTGTGGTTATGAACACAACACAAAAGACATTTCAGAGGTCGCTCTACACTGCAAAAAAGACTGCAAAATTTTAATGCAAAAATTAAAAAAAAAATGTAAACCTGTTAATTGTTTTAAAAAGTGTAAGTTACAGTGGTGGTCAGAATTATTAGCACCCCTGGTAAATATGATCAAAGATGGCTGTAAAAAATAAATCTCCATTGTTTATCCTTTTGATCTTTCATTCAAAAAATGTGCACAAATCTAACCTTTCATTGAAGTAAAAGAATTGAAAGTATGGGGTAAATCACATTATGAAATAAATGCTTTTCTCCAAAACACGTTGGCCACAATTATTGGCACCCTTTTATTAAATACTTTTTGCAACCTCCTTTTGCCAAGATAACAGCTCTGAGTCTTCTTCTATAACGCCTGATGAGTTTGGAGATCGAGAGACCATTCCTCCATACAGAATCTCTCCAGATCCTTCAGATTCCTAGATCCATGTTGGTGCTTCTTCTCTTCAGTTCACCCCACTCATTTTCTATAGGGTTCAGGTCAGGGGACTGGGATGGTCATGGCAGAAGCTTCATTTTGTACTCAGTGACACATGTTTGTGTTGATTTTGATGTTTGTTTTGGATCGTTGTCCTGATGGAAGGTCCAACCACGGCCCATTATAAGATTTCTAGCAGAGGCCGTCAGGTTTTGATTTTTTATCTGTTGGTATTTGCTAGAATCCATGATACCATGCATCTGAACAAGATGTGCAGGACCTCCAGCAAAAAAATAGGCCCACAACATTAAAGATCCAGCGGTATTTTTAACCGTGGGCATGGGGTACTTTTTATCCCTGTTTGCACCAAACCCATCTGGTGGATTTGCTGCCGAAAAGCTCTTTTTATAGTTTCATCTGATCATAGAACCAGGTCCCTTTTGAATTTCCAGTCGTGTCTGACAACTGAATATGCTGGAGTTTGTTTCTGGATGAGCAAGAAGGATTTTTCTTGAATCCCTCCCAAACAACATGAGGTGATGTAGGGGTTGTTTGATTTTTTTTTTGACCCCAAGACTCAACTAATCTCTGCGATTCTCCATCTGTGATCCTTGGAGAGTCTTTGGCCACTCAAACTTTTCTCCTCGCCGTGCATTAGGACGATATAGACACACGTCCTCTTCCAGGCAGATTCGTAACATCTTTAGTTGATTGGAACTTCTTAATTATTGCCCTGATGGTAGAAATGGGAATTTTCAATGCTTTAGCTGTTTTCCTACAGCCACTTTCTATTTTGTGAAGCTCAACAATCTTTTGCTGCACATCAGAACTATATTCTTTGGCTTTACTCATTGTGATGAATGATTAAGGGAATTTGGCCTTTGTGTTTCCTCATATTTATACTCCTGTGGAACAAGACATCATAGCTGGACAATTTCATGTTCCTAGTCACCCTGGTGTGCTAAAAAAATGTAAATATTAATGGGAATATACTTCAGAGATATTTTACTCATAAAAAATTCTAGGGGTGCCAATAATTGTGGCCAACGTGTTTTGGAGAAAAGCATTTATTTCATAATGTGATTTACCCCCCACTTTCAATTCTTTTACTTCAGTGAAAGTATTTTTGCAATTTTTTTTTTTAATGAAAGATCAAAAGGATAAACAATGCAGATTTATTTTACAGCCATCTTTGATCATATTTACCAGGGGTGCCAATAATTTTGACCACAACTGTACCTTACCATGTATGATGAAAATTATATTAGATTACATTAATTAGATTAGATCATTTTAAAATAATACTTTTGTTAGCAAACAGTATGAATTACTATAGGTTGTAGTTTACAGTAAAAATTTACTTTTTATATTATTGTATTTACATAGTAATGTTTATTTTTGTTATTAGTTATGGTTTTCCATGTACTATGTATTATTTTTATGTAAATGTCATTGTTTTTTACTTTTTTTGTTTAGTAGTTTAGTGTAAATTTGACAATTTTTTACAAGTTGCTACATTTGAATTAAAGATCGCTTTACTGTAAACTTTACTGTAAATATTCAAAATAATAATAACAGTACATATAATATAAACAATAACAAATGAAAAAACCTCTAAGTTATAATTTTTCATGCTTTTTGTGAAATAATCATTTCAGGATACTTCAAAAGCAGCAAAAACAGACAGCTCTCATAAATCATTTTGAAATATTAGCATATTCCTTTCTGTAATAATAATAATAATAATAATACTCACAGTTTAATTCTTAATCACAGATGAATGTAAAAGATAAAAAATAAATAACATTTTATTAAAATAAATATTAATTACATATATAGGCTATATGCAAATCATTACATTACATTTAAATGGAAAATAAACATATTTATTTTGTTTATTTTATTACTTTTGGATTTTTTTTTTTCAATTAATTCAGAAGTTGTTACACTGAGATTTTTAATTATTATTAATGGGATTTTTCCAGTAACTGTAAATGCATTCTTTCATAAAATAAAAATGTTCACAGTGAATTATAATCTTTATTATAACATTCACAGCATTGACTTCTCGTGAGACATTCTTAAAATGTAGCAAAATCAAATTCACAAAGCATGTTTACCAGAGTTTTAGCGTATTTTGTAGAAGTTAAACTACTTTAAAGTTATTGTTTTTATTTTTAAATGGCTCCTGTTGTTAGACTCTTAGTCTGTGTCTAGAAAAACAACCAAAAAGAAGAGAAGAAATTTGACAAGCCTATTGTTGTCTCCAGTAAATAATACGTCCCCATCAAACACGACCCAGAACCAAGAGCATCATTCCCCGCACCACTGTGAAGTCCTCTGAGACAAGAGTGCACATATCCATCTGTTTCTAATGCCCCAACAGTTGTGAACCCTGACAGGAATTATGGTCCAGTCCACCTGGACCTGTTTTCAGCAGTAACCACACACGAAAAACTTCCAGAAGTCATAATTTTGCACAGCTGCATGGCTCGTCAATAATTTTTGGCTTACAGCATCATAAAATGTGCACCACACTGCACTTTGCTGAGGAAATATGACTTTTATCAATTGATGAGCGCTTGAAAATGAAATACTGAAGAAGAAATGTGGCTCAGAAATGAACAAAAGGTGTTTGTTGTCATGTTTATGTCTCTTTTAGGGTCACCTGGGTTTTCAGAGCCCAACGGCAAAGTATTTGATGTGTTACAACACTCATGTGAGTCCCTTTCACAAATCCCAACACTCTTAAAGTATTTTATGTTTCTTCCTCAAATATATATATATACAGTGGGGAGAACAAGTATTTGATACACTGCCGATTTTGCAGGTTTTCCTACTTACAAAGCATGTAGAGGTCTGTAATTTTTATCATAAGTACTCTTCAACTGTGAGTCTCTTCAAATGCAAATTAATTACTTAAAAATCATACAATGTGATTTTCTGGATTTTTGTTTTAGATTCCATCACTCACAGTTGAAGAGTACCTATGATAAAAATTACAGACCTCTACATGCTTTGTAAGTAGGAAAACCTGCAAAATCGGCAGTGTATCAAATACTTGTTCTCCCCACTGTACGATGCAAAATATATTTATTGTCTTTCTTTTCAGTACAATATTTACACATCCAATAAAAGAATATATTTACTTAAAGCAACTGTTATTTACAGTTACAGTAAGTTGTTAGAGAATAATTATTGAATTAAGTTTATTTTTTCTCAAATGGGTCCTATAATGCCCCTTTTTACAAGATTTAAAATAAGTCTCTGATGTCCCCAGAGTGTGTATGTGAAGTTTTCGCTCAAAATACCCCACATATCATTTTTATAGCATGTTAAAATTGTCACTTTTTGAGGGTGAGCAAAAACACAACGTTTTTGTGTGTCCCTTTAAATGCAAATGAGCTGCTGCTCCCGGACCCCTTTCAAGAAGAGGGCGGAGCTTCAAAAGCTCATGTTAGCAGCTCCGATTAACTCACGCAGACACACACTGAAAATGTCAGAAACTGTTCAGCCTCTTATGCTCAAAGCGGAGTCAGACAATGATGGAGAGACTAAAGCCCCGGGTATACTTCAATGTCCGCATCCAGTCGTGTCCGCACAGCTTTCAAAGTATACTCAACCGCGAATGAGCATGGATGGCCGAGTTCGACACATGCGCAGTACAATTGTTGTGACTCTTCTGACTTTCTGGTGCATGTGCTGTTATACGTGCACCGTCCACGCGGTCTCAAAAATTGGGCTGCCTTTCTTGCGCATGCGCTGTTGTATGCGGATCGTCCACGCGGTCTCAAAAATTGGGCTGCCTTTCTTGCGCATGCGCTGTTGTACGCGGATTGTCTGCGCGGACTCAAAAATTGGGCTACACGCGGACGGGGTGTACGGACGCCTGCGAACCTTCCTGATGACGAAAATTACATCACGCGGACGGTGCACGAACACGGACGGCTGAAGTATACTTTGGCCTTTAAGAAGAAGTGGCAACATGTAGACAGGACGTTTCTGAATGGTTAGTTGATGAATTTATGTACCTGATGTGGAGTTAACTATCTTCAAGTCATTGATTAGCATATTCTATCATGATAATCTATAAATCGCTCGTGTGGAAACCGTTGTAAGATGCACAGGGCCAGAGAATATATGCTCTATGAAGATAGAACAGGTATAGTTTAGTTTAATTACGGTTATAACTTATGTTGTCATCTTGCTTTTATGACATGCTATTGTATTTGTGTTACATACTGTATTGCAATAAATGTGAAAAGATGGATGCGACAGCTGGAGCAAACTCCTAAATGTGCTCGACTACAACAACTCTTCCTCTTCTCAACATGGCCTTTGTTGCGTGCTACCGGGGGCAGAGTTTATGTAAATTTTAGGGTTAGTGATGTCACTAACCCGTGAAGAAGCTCGTTGTAGTCCCAACCAGCCGTTTGTTGTAGTCCTTAAAAAGAGGTTTCTGTAAAAGAAAATATCTCCCTTTGCTTTGAACTTTGAGCGTCGTAATTTTGCAGATGTTGTTTATGCTCAAACAGCAACATTACACACTAACTAAAGTTAAAAAAGTGAAATCATAATCAACCACCCCTTTTAAGGCAAATTGTTTTTTTTTTTCTTGTTTTAAGCATAAACCTCACTAAGGTTTAAATAAGATCTATGTTTATGGGGTAAGAGAAATAAGCTTAATACTTCACTGTACTTTTTATGCTGCATGGTCACAACTAATATATAGCTTGCATCCCAAGTTATTCATAAACGCTTTGCTTACCGGCCGTTTTGTGAATTTCAAATGATTTGCCACTCGAGTGATCACAGTTCCTGGACGTGAGAAACGCTTTTCTATTTAGAAAATTAAAACAGTGAAATGATCATTTCAGGGTACTGACAGCAGAAACTGACAGCAATCATAAATCATCTTGAAATATTAGCATCATCCTTTCTGTATAATAATAATAATAATAATAAAACTCACAGTTTAATTCTTAATCACAGATTAATGTAAAATATAGTATTAATGCAAGAATGAGGAATTATGCAAAAAAGAAAAAAATGTAATTTAAAATTTTCATTATATTAAATAAATATGAATTACATATATAGGCTATGCATTTCATTAAATTACATTTAAATGGAAAATGAACATATTTATGTTGGTTATTTTATTACTTTGGGGGGTGGGGTGTTCCTGGATGAACATCCTTGGAGTCAGAAGGTCACCTTACATCACCTTTTTGTCTTTTATGAAGTTTGACATTTTTGGACCCCATTGACTTTGAATGTATGGACAAAAAACACTAAAAGATTCTTAAAATGTATTTTGAGTTCCACAGAAGAAGAAAAAAATCATATGAGTTTGGAATGACATGAGGGTGAGTAAATGATAGTAGAAATTTCATTTTTGGGTGAACTATCACTTTAAGAGTACTCTTATTACATAAAATACATTTAAATTTTATTCCACTGCCCACCTTTGCATTCTCTTGCAAAACTTTTAAATTACGCTGACAAATTTTTAATTGGCTCGCAAAACATTTGTGTTCCCCGAGAAATTTTGCATTTCCCCGACAAAGTTTGCATTCGCAAAACTTTTGAGCTCAAATGCAAAACTGGTGATAGAGATAATATGAGGTGGGAGGAAGAATTATATTTCAATGCTTTTGTGAGCAAATGCAAAATTTCTCAGGGAAACGCAAAAGTTTCGCACGTAAATGCAAAAGCAAATATATTTGTTCCGTCACCATACACCATTAGTAGCTCCATAGTTTTCAACCATTTCAGTAACCACAAACATTACTATGCTAGTTGCTATGCTATCTATCCATCCATCCATCTGAATATTTATCTATCTATAGATATTTATCTATCTATCTGAATATTCATCCATCCATCTGAATATCTATCAATCCATCCATCCATCTGAATATTTACCTATCTCTACATCTGAATGTCCATCCATCCATCCATCCATCCATCTGAATATTTATCTATCTCTACATCTGAATATTCATCCATCCATCCATCCATCCATCCATCTGAATATCTATCAATCCATCCATCCATCTGAATATTTATCTATCTCTACATCTGAATATTCATCCATCCATCCATCCATCCATCTGAATATTTATCTATCTATACATCTGAATATTCATCCATCCATCTATCTGAATATTTATCTATCTCTACATCTGAATGTCCATCCATCCATCTATCTGAATATTTATCTATCTCTACATCTGAATATTCATCCATCCATCTGAATATCTATCAATCCATCCATCCATCTGAATATTTATCTACCTCTACATCTGAATATTCATCCATCCATCCATCCATCCATCTGAATATCTATCAATCCATCCATCCATCTGAATATTTATCTATCTCTACATCTGAATATTCATCCATCCATCCATCCTTCCATCTGAATATTTATCTATCTATACATCTGAATATTCATCCATCCATCTATCTGAATATTTATCTATCTCTACATCTGAATGTCCATCCATCCATCATCTGAATATTTATCTATCTATACATCTGAATATTCATCCATCCATCCATCCATCTGAATATCTATCAGTCCATCCATCCATCTGAATATCTATCAATCCATCCATCCATCTGAATATTTATCCATCCATCTGAATATTTATCACTCCTCTACATCTGAATATTCATCCATCCATCCATCCATCCACCCATCTGAATATCTATCAATCTATACATCTGAATATTCATCCATCCATCTATATGAATATTTATCTATCTCTACATCTGAATGTCCATCCATCCATCATCTGAATATTTATCTATCTATACATCTGAATATTCATCCATCCATCCATCCATCCATCCATCTGAATATCTATCAGTCCATCCATCCATCTGAATATCTATCAATCCATCCATCCATCTGAATATTTATCCATCCATCTGAATATTTATCACTCCATTCCATCTGAATATCCATCCATCCATCCACCCATCTGAATATCTATCTATCAATCCATCCATCCATTCATCTGAATATTTATCTATCTATACATCTGAATATCCATCCATCCATCCATCCACCCATCTGAATATCTATCAATCCATCCATTCATCTGAATATTTATCCATCCATCTGAATATTTATCACTCCATTCCATCTGAATATCCATCCATCCATCCATCCATCCACCCATCTGAATATCTATCAATCCATCCATTCATCTGAATATTTATCTATCTATACATCTGAATATCCATCCATCCATCCATCCACCCATCTGAATATCTATCAATCCATCCATCCATTCATCTGAATATTTATCTATCTATACATCTGAATATCCATCCATCCATCCATCCACCCATCTGAATATCTATCAATCCATCCATTCATCTGAATATTTATCTATCTATACATCTGAATATCCATCCATCCATCCATCCACCCATCTGAATATCTATCAATCCATCCATCCATTCATCTGAATATTTATCTATCTATACATCTGAATATCCATCCATCCATCTGAATATTTATCACTCCATTCCATCTGAATATCCATCATCCATCCATCCATCCATCTGAATATTTATCTATCTATACATCTGAATATCCATCCATCTGAATATCCATCCATCCATCTATCCATCCATCTGAATATTTATCTATCTATCCATCTGAATATCCATCCATCTGAATATTCATCCATCCGTCCATCTGAATATTTATCTATCTATCCTTCTGAATATCCATCCATCCATCCATCCGTTCATCTGAATATTTATTTATCTATCCTTCTGAATATCAATCCATCCATCCATCCATCCAGCTGAATATCTATCAATCCATCCATCTGAATATCCATCCATCCATCCATCCATCCATCCATCCATCCATCCATCCATCCATCCATCCATCCATCCATCCATCCATCCATTAATCCATCCACAAGTACTTTACAATATAATCATTATAATGCTCAAATATGGTCTGATTATTGTTCCAACATGTCCAACCTGGCAAAGTCACCAAATTCATTCCCACAATGCACCCAAACAGGTTCTCAATCTGAGGCAAAGAAAAAACTTCTCAACAGTAACAAGCTGATTAAACCTCATGACTCAAGCTAAAGGAGCTGAATTTTCAGACCGTGACCAATCGGATGTTTTTCGATATTTTTTATTTACAGTCTGAAAGAGCGCTAATAGTCTGTTATATGTCCAGGACACGCTGTAATCGGAAAAGATGCCACTGTATCAGCTCGTTTCGAAGAACTCTGTGAAAAATGTTGAGGTCAATTATTGATCTGTTGCATGTTTGTCGTCTATATCTGCAAACCATCGAGCGAATGCACCGAAGTATACCACAAACCAATTTACAGAGAAATTGCCATCATCGACACAATTCCCTCAATCGCAACGTCTGTATTCTCTCCAGATTTCAATCTCACGTTCCATCTGCGACCGCGGCACTTGACGGAGTTAAGAGGTAATGATCACTCATTTGTCCAGACGCCGTCTCGCCCGGCATCCCTCCTGGAGAGGCAGGCACTCCTCCGTGGCAAATCTGGTAGATTGCATGTTGACAAACATCGACACAGGGAATAGATTTCAATCTCAATGGTCGGAACCTGAAATCCATCAAGAAAGAAATCCGCACGCCCGAGAGGAATACCTGTCTTTGCTCTATAAGCGTGGAGTGCTCTCAAATGGCCTGTCTGCATTTATATTCCAGTGGCATCATTTTCACTCGACTGTTGGATGTGGCTTCACGGTTGCAATTATTTTTTTTGTTTTTGATCCGAGCATTGTCTTGCTGTCTCTATGGGTAATAGGGCAAGTTTACTTGTCTATTACCATTACCTTAACTATTGTCATGCAGTGACCTCCATGACTATTGTACTGTATAGCTCAAATGTAATTAACGCTAATACACTGTGGTTGCGCCTCAAACACTTCCTGGATAGCCCAGAATATTTAAGTGACACATAGGTAAAGTCAAGTAAATTAGCTTTATTTATTTACAGTATTATGGTTCTTTGATGAAAACTTGTTTATTAAAAATGAATAAAAAAAACTTTTTCAATATATTTAGGTTTAATTTATTTTTATTTCAGTTTTAATTTGTATTTATTACCAGTTAATAATTTTAGTTAATCAACTTATTTCAGTTTACTGCCAAGGCAAAATTTGCATATTTCTTCCAATTAATATTTAATTTTATTTTATTTCAGCTTTATTTCAATTAACAGAAATGTTTTTTAATAGTTTTAGTTATACGATAATAATTCTGATATTGACAGTATGATAAAAATTTATTCATAGGTATATATTTAATACATTGTATATATATATATATATATTATTTTATTTTATTTTAGTTTTATAGTGTTATTAATATTTTGAATAGCTTTTATTTTTATATTTTTAGTTTTAATGTTAATTTGAAAATTTAGTTTTTAGTAATTACATTATTTGGTTCTGTTCTCAGTTCTTTGTCCAGTGTCGTCATTATTGGATGTGTTGTATGTTGCTCTGTTCTTGTGGATCACCGTGTGGATTTATTAAATATTACTAGTTACCTTCATCTTCCTCTTCGTGTATGTTTATACAACCAGACCCTGACAGAACACCGGACCAAAACAACGTATAGTGTCGTGTTTGTAGGATTTTCTTTTCTGTTTTCGTGTTCAGTGTTTTGTTTTCCGTTTTCACCCCTGTGTGCACCATGGACTTTCCAGCTGTCTCATGTGCCTTGAGCAGGGAGAAAGCTCCCTCGAGAAACATTTAGAAGTGTTTTTGGATCTCGCCCATCAGACCACCTTCCCGGATTACTGCCTGTGCACGTTCCTGCAGGTTGGACTCAATGCCGCCACACGTGCACAGTTGTCCGGGGAGGTTCCTCGAGGGAGCTTTTCTACATATGTGGAGTGGGTGCTGGTGTCCTGCGGATCACTGTTCACCGTCATGGATGCCGCCAGCCTCACTCCCGATCCAGTGCCCAGCCAAAACTACCCAGACGATGAGGATCGACGGCCTGAGCCCACCGCAGGTAGCATTCATTCTCTTCCCTAGTCTCCAGCCATCAGTGCCACCCAGTCATCTTCGTCTCCCATCAGTCCCTCAGTACCGCCTCTACCTCCTCTTAGTAGCGTGGCACCATCTCGGGCCTGCTGGGAACCGTCTCCTCCTGGGCATGAGGAGCTCGAGTCTTCGCCTCCAGCCTCGGTGCGCTACGATCTGCCTCGACCCGTCGCCCTGGCTCCTGCGCCCACGCTTCTTCCACCCTCGACCTCAGTGTGGACCATCGGCCATTCGGCCTCGCCGGACACCCTCGGCACGTCGGCTCCACCTGGGTCAGACATCGCTTCGCCTCCACTGCAGACTTGCGGACCATCCGCTGCTCTCTGGTCCTCCACCCCTTCAGCTGTGGCTTGCTCCGCCATACCTCAGGCTCCGCCTCCACCCTTGGTCGCTCCAACTCGCTCTCAGACCTCCGGATCCCCTCCTCGTTCTCGGGAGGTCGTCGCGGCGGCTCCGTCGCGGCTGTCAAGATCTTCACCATCTCTCCACCCCCTCAGCTCATCGGCTACGCGGTGGGCTCCATCCTCGCCGTCATCATCTCCGGTCATCCCCATGGCGGCCCTCATCAATGTTCCTCCATGGTTCCTCCCTCCATCAACGCCGCCGTGGGGCACTCCCCTGCCTGTGGCCTGGATAAGGATCCATCAGCCCCTGCTCAAGATCATCCCTTGGCTCACTCCACCATCATCTCCACCTTGGACTCTGTTGTTCGTCCTCCTCCCGGTTGTCCGTCCACCTCCAGAACCTCCTCCTGCCTGCCTGTGCCATCCCTTCGCCAGCCTCCTTAACCATCCCTTTGCCATCCCCTCATCCTCATCGTCTCCTCGTCTCCACGGCGTGAGGATGCGCCTACCGGGAGGGGGCGTTCTGTCACAGTCACGTTAGTTTGGACTTGTTATGTTTTGTAATCGTCTGCCTTCATCACTCATTTGTTGTCACGGACACTAATTATGTTCAGCTGTGCACTCATCAGAAAACAGAAATGTTTTTTAATAGTTTTAGTTATACGATAATAATTCTGATATTGACAGTATGATAAAAATTTATTCATAGGTATATATTTAATACATTGTATATATATATATATATATTATTTTATTTTATTTTAGTTTTATAGTGTTATTAATATTTTGAATAGCTTTTATTTTTATATTTTTAGTTTTAATGTTAATTTGAAAATTTAGTTTTTAGTAATTACATTATTTGGTTCTGTTCTCAGTTCTTTGTCCAGTGTCGTCATTATTGGATGTGTTGTATGTTGCTCTGTTCTTGTGGATCACCGTGTGGATTTATTAAATATTACTAGTTACCTTCATCTTCCTCTTCGTGTATGTTTATACAACCAGACCCTGACAGAACACCGGACCAAAACAACGTATAGTGTCGTGTTTGTAGGATTTTCTTTTCTGTTTTCGTGTTCAGTGTTTTGTTTTCCGTTTTCACCCCTGTGTGCACCATGGACTTTCCAGCTGTCTCATGTGCCTTGAGCAGGGAGAAAGCTCCCTCGAGAAACATTTAGAAGTGTTTTTGGATCTCGCCCATCAGACCACCTTCCCGGATTACTGCCTGTGCACGTTCCTGCAGGTTGGACTCAATGCCGCCACACGTGCACAGTTGTCCGGGGAGGTTCCTCGAGGGAGCTTTTCTACATATGTGGAGTGGGTGCTGGTGTCCTGCGGATCACTGTTCACCGTCATGGATGCCGCCAGCCTCACTCCCGATCCAGTGCCCAGCCAAAACTACCCAGACGATGAGGATCGACGGCCTGAGCCCACCGCAGGTAGCATTCATTCTCTTCCCTAGTCTCCAGCCATCAGTGCCACCCAGTCATCTTCGTCTCCCATCAGTCCCTCAGTACCGCCTCTACCTCCTCTTAGTAGCGTGGCACCATCTCGGGCCTGCTGGGAACCGTCTCCTCCTGGGCATGAGGAGCTCGAGTCTTCGCCTCCAGCCTCGGTGCGCTACGATCTGCCTCGACCCGTCGCCCTGGCTCCTGCGCCCACGCTTCTTCCACCCTCGACCTCAGTGTGGACCATCGGCCATTCGGCCTCGCCGGACACCCTCGGCACGTCGGCTCCACCTGGGTCAGACATCGCTTCGCCTCCACTGCAGACTTGCGGACCATCCGCTGCTCTCTGGTCCTCCACCCCTTCAGCTGTGGCTTGCTCCGCCATACCTCAGGCTCCGCCTCCACCCTTGGTCGCTCCAACTCGCTCTCAGACCTCCGGATCCCCTCCTCGTTCTCGGGAGGTCGTCGCGGCGGCTCCGTCGCGGCTGTCAAGATCTTCACCATCTCTCCACCCCCTCAGCTCATCGGCTACGCGGTGGGCTCCATCCTCGCCGTCATCATCTCCGGTCATCCCCATGGCGGCCCTCATCAATGTTCCTCCATGGTTCCTCCCTCCATCAACGCCGCCGTGGGGCACTCCCCTGCCTGTGGCCTGGATAAGGATCCATCAGCCCCTGCTCAAGATCATCCCTTGGCTCACTCCACCATCATCTCCACCTTGGACTCTGTTGTTCGTCCTCCTCCCGGTTGTCCGTCCACCTCCAGAACCTCCTCCTGCCTGCCTGTGCCATCCCTTCGCCAGCCTCCTTAACCATCCCTTTGCCATCCCCTCATCCTCATCGTCTCCTCGTCTCCACGGCGTGAGGATGCGCCTACCGGGAGGGGGCGTTCTGTCACAGTCACGTTAGTTTGGACTTGTTATGTTTTGTAATCGTCTGCCTTCATCACTCATTTGTTGTCACGGACACTAATTATGTTCAGCTGTGCACTCATCGATCACCATCATTATCACCTGTATATATGTTTGGTTCTGTTCTCAGTTCTTTGTCCAGTGTCGTCGTTATTAGATGTGTTGTATGTTGCTCTGTTCTTGTGGATCACCGTGTGGATTTATTAAATATTACTAGTTACCTTCATCTTCCTCTTCGTGTATGTTTATACAACCAGACCCTGACAAATACATTATCCATTTTTATAAAAACTGAAAAAAAAACCTACTTGTTGAAAAACTATTTTTTAGTATATTGGAAAACATAAATATATAATTCTTTCACACACAAATATACTGCTAAAAATAGAATGTATTATTTTTTTTGTAGTGGGGTCTGTGAAAATATTTGCAGGGCAGATAAAATTTAAACTCAGCAGAAAGAAATCCTTATCCCTCATAAAACAGATTGCAGTTTCTCTGCTGCATTTTTCTAGTCTTGAAAAGCTTTCAAAGTGAAATGGAATGCGCATGTGGTAAATATGCGATTCATCTCTCTCTCTCTCTCTGTTTGCCATTAACATCAATAAGAGCAACACCTGTGATCATTAAATGTTTACACTAGTAAAGTGTTTGAATGATGCCGAGTTGAGAAGAAACCTCACATGTACAAACCCGATTCCAAAAAAGTTGGGATACTGTACAAATTGTGAATAAAAAAGGAATGCAATAATTTACAAATCTCATAAACTTATATTTTATTCACAATAGAATATAGATATATCAAATGTTGAAAGTGAGACATTTTGAAATGTCATGCCAAATATTGGCTCATTTTGGATTTCATGAGAGCTACACATTCCAAAAAAGTTGGGACAGGTAGCAATAAGAGGCCGGAAAAGTTAAATGTACATATAAGGAACAGCTGGAGGACCAATTTGCAACTTATTAGGTCAATTGGCAACATGATTGGGTATAAAAGGAGCCTCTCAGAGTGGCAGTGTCTCTCAGAAGTCAAGATGGGCAGAGGATCACCAATTCCCCCAATGCTGCGGCGAAAAATAGTAGAGCAATATCAGAAAGGAGTTTCTCAGAGAAAAATTGCAAAGAGTTTGAAGTTATCATCATCTACAGTGCATAATATCATCCAAAGATTCAGAGAATCTGGAACAATCTCTGTGCGTAAGGGTCAAGGCCAGAAAACCATACTGGATGCCCGTGATCTTCGGGCCCTTAGACGGCACTGCATCACATACAGGAATGCTACTGTAATGGAAATCACAACATGGGCTCAGGAATACTTCCAGAAAACATTGTCGGTGAACACAATCCACCGTGCCATTCGCCGTTGCCGGCTAAAACTCTATAGGTCAAAAAAAAAGCCATATCTAAACATGATCCAGAAGCGCAGGCGTTTTCTCTGGGCCAAGGCTCATTTAAAATGGACTGTGGCAAAGTGGAAAACTGTTCTGTGGTCAGACGAATCAAAATTTGAAGTTCTTTTTGGAAAACTGGGACGCCATGTCATCCGGACTAAAGAGGACAAGGACAACCCAAGTTGTTATCAGCGCTCAGTTCAGAAGCCTGCATCTCTGATGGTATGGGGTTGCATGAGTGCGTGTGGCATGGGCAGCTTACACATCTGGAAAGGCACCATCAATGCTGAAAGGTATATCCAAGTTCTAGAACAACATATGCTCCCATCCAGACGTCGTCTCTTTCAGGGAAGACCTTGCATTTTCCAACATGACAATGCCAGACCACATACTGCATCAATTACAACATCATGGCTGTGTAGAAGAAGGATCCGGGTACTGAAATGGCCAGCCTGCAGTCCAGATCTTTCACCCATAGAAAACATTTGGTGCATCATAAAGAGGAAGATGCGACAAAGAAGACCTAAGACAGTTGAGCAACTAGAAGCCTGTATTAGACAAGAATGGGACAACATTCCTATTCCTAAACTTGAGCAACTTGTCTCCTCAGTCCCCAGACGTTTGCAGACTGTTATAAAAAGAAGAGGGGATGCCACAAACATGGTCTTGTCCCAACTCTTTTGAGATGTGTTGATGCCATGAAATTTAAAATCAACTTATTTTTCCCTTAAAATGATACATTTTCTCAGTTTAAACATTTGATATGTCATCTATGTTGTATTCTGAATAAAATATTGAAATTTGAAACTTCCACATCATTGCATTCTGTTTTTATTCACAATTTGTACAGTGTCCCAACTTTTTTGGAATCGGGTTTGTATAATTCACAATGTCTCTTGTTATGCCTCACAATTACTGTTTTATGATATTGTTATTCCATATTATGTGTGTAAATATGAAACGGAGAGTGTGCAGGCTGTGTCCTGAAACTCTTTGTATTGAAGTATCTGTTCCAAACACAAATGTTAAAGATGTTGCGTGTGGCAAGATCTTCACGGGTCTTTATCCTCTCAGCATCCTCAGGGTCCCACAGTCTCATACGCAACAGTATTGTCACAGTGTGGTGATAAAACATCAGATACCATTGGAATTCGTGTGCTGGACTTGGATGTAGCCACACTGCCGGATTCCCTGCTGTTCCTTCATTCCGTGGGAGCAGCACACATCATCCTTTTCCCCCGGCAAGTCATACATCACTGTTTCAGGAGAGCGATCGGCTCTTTAAGTTGCATAAACACAGTGTCGCCGAGTCACCCACACCTACAGGTGATGAATGGTTAGTCCTCCAAGACTGTGGGAGAAGACACTTCATATTGACTTCTGTAGAGGCGCAGGTGTATATAGACACAAACATATACTGACTTTCTTTCTTTCTTTCTTCCCATCTATCTATCCATCCATGCATCCATCCATCCATCCGGCTATCTATCTATCTATCTAGCTATAGAACATATACATCTGAATACCCATCAGTCCATCCATCTATCCATCCATCCGAATGTCTACCCATCCATCCATCCATCCATCCAACTATCTACATATCCTTCTGAAAATCTATCTGAATCTAACCATCATCGGAATATCTATCTATCTATAGAACATATACAGACTGATAAATCTGGAAACTTTTGCCTTTTTTCAGAGGCAGGTCTGTGTGTGTTTGCACACCTCAGGAATGCTTAAAACACATTGCTTAGTTCCACAGTGACTGAAATCTCAAATTCATAAATACATAAAGGTCATAAATAGCTAAACTTTGCTGCAGCTCTCTTCCATTTACTCAATATGCTTATCTGAAAAGCTGCAGTTTCCATGACAACTAAACCAGAACAAATAGGTGCAACTCTGGATGCTTTTAATAGAAAGGTGAGTCCAGCATTTCAGTTTTTCTTTTATTCTTTATTTCCATCTTTTTATCTAAAGTCCAGATAATCATAAAATGTGCTTTTTGTACACACTGGAAATAAAACAGATGTTAAATGACCAGCTGTGTTCTTCTAAATCTTTCCTATTGCAATCGACATAAGTAAGAATGCCATATGGGTTCGGAAAGACATGAGGGTGAGCAAATTATATCAGAATTTTTACATAAACGATCCCTTTCAAATATATAGCACATTTATGTAAGCCATTTGAATGTAAGCGTATTATCCCAACCCATCCGTAAAGGAAGGCCTCTTTATGAGACAGAGATGTGTGTTTGTTCCTGTTCTGTATCTCTGTCACTCCTCATAAGATTTCCTCCCACTCAGGATAGCACAGTGTGCTTCTTACACCCACTCAGCCTCCAACAAGCCCACAAAACTGACTTCACTTTCCAGCACATTTTACTCATGTTACAAATTCTGCAAACTCATATTGTACAGTTATGAGCTCTAATATGCCACTTTTTTCAGGAAATCCTCTGCATACTGATAATAATGCATACTGACAGTTGGCAGTAGAAATACATTAACTCAGAATTTAGCAATGTGTTATATGTAGCTCAAGGGACCTGGTTTCTTGTGAGACATAGAATGAAGCATGCGAAAAGCTTTTTGAAGCAACACCTGACACACACTGAGCTCTAAAAGAAATGTTCTGGGTTAATTTAAACATTAAATAATGTTCATCTTGAGCCGTGTTTCCACCGAAATTACCCAGAACAATTTGTCACAGGAACTCCCCTTTTGAAATCTCTTGGAGTCAGAGGCTACAAACAGAAAAGGGCCCTTAAAGACGAGGCAGATCAGAGGAGCTTTTGGCTCTGGTTTCAAAGATAAGATGTGGGCAAAAAAATGGATGCTAGGGCTGGCTGCAGGGGGTGGTAGGGAGACGTCCCTGCCGCTGCTCCACCACCTCGAGATGTCCCGGGATTAAAGGAGCGAAACATCAGTGAAGGGTAGCTCCCGGCTGATGACATTACAGCCAACGTGCTGGCACCGGTGAAGGTACATCAGGCAGAAATGCCCTTCAGGTGTACTCACCTATGTTTCCAACTTTGGGAGAGCATGTGTTACAATATTAAGTTTTTTTTTTTCATTTTTCATTTCACTACACTTATCTACATTAGAGACACGAGTAGGCCTGTTTGTCAGGGTTCTGTCACTTCGGTCTGGTTTATACTTGTTTCACGATTGGCGTGCTGTCTGAGGGGAGGGCTCCGAGCTCTGAATTTTGGCCCAAACCCAGAGTACTCCCTCCATATCTTCTGATTAGGATCAGAAGTCATTTAACTGATTTGAATAATAGAAATTGATAATGTTCTATGTGTATGCCAGGTTAAAGAGATGTGTTTTTAGTTTAGATTTAAACTGACAGAGTGTGTCTGCTTCCCGAACAATGCTAGGAAGACTGTTCCAGAGTTTAGGTGCTAAATAGGAAAAGGATCTACCGCGGTTGATTTTGATATTCTAGGTATTATCAACTGGCCAGAGTTTTGAGACCACAATAGACGTGAGGGAGTATAATGCGTTAAGACCTCGCTCAAGTACTGGGGAGCTAAACCATTTAGTGCTTTGTAAGTAATTAGCAAGATTTTAAAATTTATACGATGTTTAATAGGGAGCCAATGCAGAACAGAAGTTGACAGAACAGGGCTAATATGGTCATACTTCCTGCTAGCTGCTACTCTAGCTACTCTAGCTGCTGCGTTTTGGACCAGCTGGAGTTTGTTTATTAAGCTTGCAGGGCAACCACCCAGTAGAGCATTACAATAATCTAGCCTTGAGGTCATGAACGCATGAACTAACTGTTCTGCCTTTGTCACTGAGAGCATATGTCTTAGTTTAGATATATTTTTAAGATGGAAAAATGTGGTTTTACAGAGGCTAGAAATGTGGCTTTCAAATGAAAGATTGGTATCAAAGAGCACACCCAGGTTCCTAACTGACGACGAAGACTTGACAGAACATCCATCAAGTGTTAGACAGTAAAAACACTGTCTGACAATAAAACTGACAAAAACACATAACAAAATTACTAAAACTAAAATTAAACTGAAAACTGGAAATATAAAAATAGAAGCTAAATCAAAATATAAATAAACAGTATAATACCATATAAATAGTAAAAAATGCTCACTCACTCTCTCTGATATATAGAGAAACCCAAGAAAGTAGTCCCACTGTTTTCCAAGGGCTATAATAACACAATTTTGCAAACAAACAAACAAACAAACAAATAAAACAAGTTCTTAAACACAGTGCTTCTCAAACCTGTCCTCAGGACCCCCCACCACCACACATTTTGGATGTCTCATCTGACACACCTGATTCAACTCATCAGCTCATTATTGGAAACTGCAAGATTGAATTGGGTATTACTAATGAGGGAGACATGCAAAATGTGCAATGGTTGGGGGGGTCCCCAAGACAGGATTAAGAAGCACTGCTTTAACACAAGTTTATGCTCTGCATTTTGGCTTTTAACAGTCTGATTTATCTCACCCCATAGACTTCCATTTAAACTGTAAATGCCATTTTGGTTTGTTTTTACAGGACACAGCTGCTGTTGACAGAGTTCAACTAAAACCCGAAATATTCCTCCAAAAAAACAGTATGCTAAAAACGGTGTTTGGGTTGTGTAACGGCTAATTTTGTATAGCTGTCTGAGTAGATTAGTATGCATGTCTGAAGCTGTCTGAAAAGATATCCGTTTCTGCCAACACCGTTTGAACAAATTACAGTGGAAAATTACATCTGTTTCCCCCTAAAATCATCATTCAGGTGTCGACAAGACATATTTGACTGAGTTCACGAAATATTACTTATATGAGTGCAGAAATTATGAGGCACATAAGGGCTGCCAATGTGTGGCACGGTTTCCAGGGAATAATTCCTGAATGTGTTTAGTAAGCCCCAAATGTGGCTGATTAGGCCAAGCCTAAGAGTTTCCAATATGGTAAAAAAAAAAAAAAAAAAAAAACTACAGACATAAGTTTTGTTGACCTGACAATTCCATTGTTTTTAATGTAAACACGCACTAGAAGGACGTCTTTCAAAATACTAAGAACATATATTTTAGTATTATTTATATACTGTACTCATAGTATTTATTAATGTTTTGAATTTGTTTTTATTTTTCTATTTCCAGTTATCATTTTAATTTTAGCTTAAGTAAATTTGATGTGCTTTTTGAAATTTTTATTACTGTGTTTTTTAAACAAAATATTTCTATTTATCTTTATTTTATTTCAGTTTTAGTAATTTTGGTTCTTCAACCTTAACTTATTTCAGTTAGTTTAAGTTTTTCAAGTTTATGTAAATGTTATATTTTATAACGATTTTAAACTAACCATATATACTGTATATACAGTATACTGTATATATATGTATATCAACTCATTGATATACCAACTCGTGTATAACAACTCGTTGTTGTGCTCCTCAAACTGTTCCTTTTCAAATTTCAGATGTTCCAAATATTTTTTTTCTTCGTTTTTTCAGCATTATCCTGCTGAAAGAGGCCACAGCCACCAGGGAATACCGTTTCCATGAAAGGGTGTACATGGTCTGCAACACGTGTCAAAGTAATATCCATATGGATGGCAGGACTCAAGGTTTCCCAACAGAACATTGCCCAAAGTATCTCACTGCCTCCGCCGGCTTGCCTTCTTCCCATAGTGCATCCTGGTGCCATGTGTCCCCCAGGTAAGCGACACACACGCACCCGGCCACCGCACCCGGTGATGTAAAAGAAAACGTGATTCCTCAGACCAGGCCACCTTCTTCCATTGCTCCGTGGTCCAGTTCTGATGCTCACGTGCCCACTGTTGGCGCTTTTTGCGGTGGACAGGGGTCAGCATGGGCACCCTGACTGGTCTGCGGCTATGCAGCCCCATACGCAACAAACTGCGATGCACTGTGTATTCTGACACCTTTCTATAAGAACCAGCATTAACTTCTTGAGCAATTTGAGCTACAGTAGCTCGTCTGTTTGATCGGACCACACGGGTCAGCCTTCACTCCCCACGTGGATCAATGAGCCTTGGCTGCCTATGACCCTGTCGCCGGTTCACCACTGTTCATTCCTTGGACCACTTTTGATAGATACTGACCACTGCAGACAGGGAACACCCCACAAGAGCTGCAGTTTGAGATGCTCTGACCCAGTCGTCTAGTCATCACAATTTGGCCCTTGTCAAACTCGCTCAAATCCTCACGCTTGCCCATTTTTCCTGCTTCTAACACATCAACTTTGAGGACAAAATGTTCACTTGCAGCCTAACTTGCAGCCTAACCCACTAACAGGTGCCGTGATGAAGAGAGAATCAGTGTTATTCACTTCACCTGTCAGTGGTCATAATATATATATATATATATATATATATATATATATATAAAATGTTACTTAAATTACATTTTTAAATGTTTTTATATTTTAATAAATCTAATTGCTCTATATATTCAAATGTATTATGTATTTATGGTCTAAATATGATGTTAAATATGATATATTAATATAATTTAATGAAATAATATAATAACAATAATAATAACAATAATAATTTTATATTAAAATAACCACATATACTTAAATTCATGGATTTAGCAGGATGTTTGAGTTAATCTCTGGATATCCTCGACCCTAGAACCGCTCCAGGACACTGCACAAGTTGTCTCGAATTACGCTTGTCAAACCACACCCACTCCAAAATAACCCTTGTTGACAAGTCGTGTTTACCACAATATTTAACTAATGAATTGCAGAGTGTAGAGGATATATTGCAAAAATGAGAGGCAAACACATCACAGACTAAATGTCAGATGTCAAGCGGCCTGCCACGACTGAGTGCGTTTTGGGAAACTGATTTGAGATTGATCGTGACAGGAGTTAAATGACACTGAGCTCTGGTGACTTGAGCAACAATTCAGAAGCCTTGAGTTTTTGCCGTCATTCCAGTCCTTGTCTTTAGGGAACTCGACGTCCATGGCTGTAAATCCTGAGAATCTATAATGCTAGATATTGGACTGGGGATAAATCTGACACACTTTCAATCAATGGAAAAAAAAATCACAAGTGTGCAGTTTTGTGATTATGTGTCTGTTACATGGTCTTATTGGTTACAAAAACTTATTTTGTGAAGTTTTTCCTCACATAACTCAACTTGTAGAGCGTTGCACTATTAACTCCAAGGTCACAGGTTTGATTCCAGGGAACATGCTAATAAAATGTATACCTTCAAAATCACTGCAAGTGTAACATAAACAGACAAATATCCCATGGACGTTTTAACTGCTCATTTTGCGCACAAGAAGTGAGCTTGGACTTCTGCAAGGTCTCTTTTAGACGGTGAATAACAAGGTGACCCTAATTCCCACCCCACAAACCATTATAAATCGCCTGTGTAATGTTTGATCTGGCTGATTGCTAACAACCCTCCCATTCAGATGTCCCTGAACATGGGTTATTTGCCTTTAAAATGTAATCATGCATGTAAATGTTTCACCCTCCATTATAACCCCTTTGAATACCTAAGGCAAGTAAATGATAACGAGTTTTTTTCAATTAAGTACAATTACCATATCTATTTGTTCTGCACTATTGAGTACTTCAAGCGTCTGTTATGTACTTGTGATTTGAAGATATGTGACAATTTATAATACAGAAAAATACCAATACTAAAAAAATATAAAATGTCAAAACACACTGATTACTACAGTGGGGAGAACAAGTATTTGATACGCTGCCAATTTTGCAGGTTTTCCTACTTACAAAGCATGTAGAGGTCTGTAATTTTTATCATAGGTACTCTTCAACTGTGAGTGACAGAATCTAAAACAAAAATCCAGAAAATCACATTGTATGATTTTTAAATAATTAATTTGCATTTTATTGCATGACATAAGTATTTGATCACCTACCAACCAATAAGAATTCCGGCTCTCACAGACCTGTTAGTTTTTCTTAAACTGTTAGCCCTCCTGTTCTCCACTCATTACCTGTATTAACTGCACCTGTTTAAACTCGTTACCTGTATAAAAGACACCTGTCCACACACTCAATCAAACAGACTCCAACCTCTCCACAATGGCCAAGACCAGAGAGCTGTGTAAGGACATCTGGGATAAAATTGTAGACCTGCACAAGGCTGGGATGGGCTACAGGACAATAGGCAAGCAGCTTGGTGAGAAGGCAACAACTGTTGGCGCAATTATTAGAAAATGGAAGAAGTTCAAGATGAAGGTCAATCTCCCTTGGTCTGGGGCACCATGCAAGATCTCACCTCGTGGGGCATCAATGATCATGAGGAAGGTGAGGGATCAGCCCAGAACTACACGGCAGGACCTGGTCAATGACCTGAAAAGAGCTGGGACCACAGTCTCAAAGAAAACCATTAGTAACACTCTACGCTGTCATGGATTAAAATCCTGCAGCGCACGCAAGGTCCCCCTGCTCAAGCCAGCGCATGTCCAGGCCCGTCTGAAGTTTGCCAATGACCATCTGGATGATCCAGAGGAGGAATGGGAGAAGGTCATGTGGTCTGATGAGACAAAAATAGAGCTTTTTGGTCTAAACTCCACTCGCCGTGTTTGGAGGAAGAAGGATGAGTACAACCCCAAGAACACCATCCCAACCATGAAGCATGGAGGTGGAAACATCATTCTTTGGGGATGCTTTTCTGCAAAGGGGACAGGACGACTGCACCGTATTGAGGGGAGGATGGATGGGGCCATGTATCATGAGATCTTGGCCAACAACCTCCTTCCCTCAGTAAGAGCATTGAAGATGGGTCGTGGCTGGGTCTTCCAGCATGACAACGGCCTGAAACACACAGCCAGGGCAACTAAGGAGTGGCTCCGTAAGAAGCATCTCAAGGTCCTGGAGACCTGGAGGTCCTAGCCAGTCTCCAGACCTGAACCCAATAGAAAATCTTTGGAGGGAGCTGAAAGTCCGTATTGCCCAGCGACAGCCCCGAAACCTGAAGGATCTGGAGAAGGTCTGTATGGAGGAGTGGGCCAAAATCCCTGCTGCAGTGTGTGCAAACCTGGTCAAGAACTACAGGAAATGTATGATCTCTGTAATTGCAAACAAAGGTTTCTGTACCAAATATTAAGTTCTGCTTTTCTGATGTATCAAATACTTATGGCATGCAATAAAATGCAAATTAATTACTTAAAAATCATACAATATGATTTTCTGGATTTTTGTTTTAGATTCCGTCACTCACAGTTGAAGAGTACCTATGATAAAGTACCTATGATGTAAGTGAGCAAACCTGCAAAATCGGCAGTGTAGCAAATACTTGTTCTCCCCACTGTATGTAATTTCAAAATAATTAAAACATTTTACATTTGAATAATTCCATAAATTATTACAAATATTACTTTTTGTGTTTGACAATCTATTTCAGTAAGACCTCAACAATGAATGGCAACGTTTTTACAAACACAATACATGTTATATATTGGTAATTTAATAGTTTCTAATAACCTTGGAGCTCATAGTAGGACAATCTTTTATTGGTTTATATATTTTCATCAAAAACAATTCTCTATGGAGAAGATATATATTTAAAATAACATATTTTAATATGGCAAATTCAGATGTATGTTTTATGATACATGCTATTCATTTTAATCTGGTAATGTTTTTCTCATTCAGTGAAAGTGAAAGTAGATCAGTCTTTTGATGCCACTTATTGCAGAGAATCTTATTTCAGGAGCATGGACAGCACCCCAAAGAGAAATCCATCTAGACAGGACCATGGACAGCACCCTCAAAATTAAAATTACCAGAGAAGACAATGGACAGCACCCTAAAGAGCAATCCATCTGGACAGGACCATGGACTACAAACCATCCAGGCAGGACCATGGACAGCACCATAAAAAGCTATCCATCCAGACAGACCCATGGACAGTACCCTAAAGCGCAAAACATCCGGACATGACCATGGACAGCACCCAAAAGAGCAAACCATCTGGACAGGACCATAGACAGTGCCGTAAACAGCAATTTGTCCAGATAGCACCATGGACAGCACCCTAAACAGCAATATGTCCAGATAACAACATGGACAGCACCCTCAAGATCAGAATGACCAGAGAGGACCATGGACAGCACCATGAAAAACAAACCATCCAGACAGGACCATGGACAGCACCCTAAACAGCAATATGTCCAAATAGCACCATGGACAGCACCCTAAATACAGTACACAAAAGAGCTTACAATGCTAAAATAGGCCTATCGGATGTCAGCAGCTTTAACAATGTAAAAAAAAAGAAAGAAAAAAAAACTGTTGTAACCCATCACAGCTCACAGCAGGGCCAATGCAATTTTACACCGGGCTCAAGATGGCTCCGATGGACTCTTAGCAGTGTGATGTGGCGTGTAAAATCTTGGGCCTTTTCCAGGACAGTGGTCCTCTCTGAGTCTGCAGTTGTCTAGGTAAGTGAAGTGGGCAGTTTTAATAAGCCGGGACATCGATTCCTCCTGGTCTCCTCTCCCCTGTTCAATGAGGAAGCAAACAATCGAGCACTGTTCCCTCCACAACACCTTTCCATTCCATTAGCTCCACAGGACTCAATGCGCATTTCCCTCCTCCTGCCACCTGAGGTGTCAAGAACAGAAATAATATGATCAAGCCAGGACTTCGTGCCTGTATATAAAGCTTCTTTTTTTTCATGCGGCTGCTCTTTCGAAGAGTGTTTTTGTCTTCCCATCAGATATTATTTGTAATATTCTATGACAGTGTGCTTTACAAACAAGGATTTTAAACAAGTAGAATGGAGCGTAGCATCTAATGGAGGATATGAATTCCTGGCAAAACATTAAATAAAACATTAAAAAAAAAAAAAAAAAACATTTGTGAAAACAACAAGAGGAGAGCTAGTTTAGTTTTAGAGGTTAGGTGACCAGAACAGTTTACATTTGCTGTGTGTGTAAGGGGAGTTCAAGGTATGTATTTGTAGGTTGTGTCTTTGACAGAGGTTTGTATGTTTGTTTCAGGTCAGACTTTGATGTGGTCCCTGCCCATGACCTGAATGTTAA
>CM077192.1:25199030-25269030 GCA_039654105.1 Coreius guichenoti
GCTCTGTCGCTCCTGTTCCTAGTTTGCGTCAGTTATGACTCATCGAGCGTTCATTCGGCAGGGAGCTGTCAATCATCTTTTACGTGATTCCATAACTTCAGCCTTTCTGGATGACGTTGTGCTGTACACTTCCTCGTTCTGAGCTCTGTGAAAAACAAACCCAAAGAAACATTTCTACACGTGAAACAAGAAGCTAATAAACACATAATTACCATAGTATATGGTTTGTGTGTGATTTTCATGCGATTGGTGCAATTTTCATATCAATAATGGATGTTTACATTATAAATGCTCAGCAGGTGTAGCGATTAGCTACATATAAAAGGCTATACAAAACATACACTATATTGCCAAAAGTTTTGGGACGCATGCCTTTACATGCACATGAACTTTAATGACATCCCATTCTTAATCCGTAGGGTTTAATATGGAGTTGGCCCACCCTTTGCAGATATAACAGCTTCAACTCTTCTGGGAAGGCTTTCCACAAGGTTTAGGAGTGTGTTTATGGGAATTTTTGACCATTCTTCTAGAAGCGCATTTGTGAGGTCAGGCACTGATGTTGGACAAGAAGGCCTGGCTCGCAGTCTCCGCTCTAATTCATCCCAAAGGTTTTCTATCGGGTTGAGGTCAGGACTCTGTGCAGGCCAGTCAAGTTCCTCCACACCAAACTCGCTCATCCATGTCTTTATGGACCTTGCTTTGTGCACTGGTGCGCAGTCATGTTGGAACAGGAAGTGTCCATTCCCAAGCTGTTCCCACAAAGTTGGGGGCATGAAATTGTCCAAAATGTCTTGGTATGCTGAAGCATTAAGAGTTCCTTTCACTGGAACTAAAGGGCCAAGCCCAACCCCTGAAAAACAACCCCACACCATAATCCGTTCTCCTGGCAACCACCAAACCCGTCCATAGACTCGTCCATCGGATTGCCAGACAGAGAAGTGTGATTCGCCACTCCAGAGAACACGTCTCCACTGCTCTAGAGTCCAGTGGCGGCGTGCTTTACACCACTGCATCCGACGCTTTGCATTGCACTTGGTGATGTAAGGCTTGGATGCAGCTGCTCGGCCATGGGAACCCATTCCATGAAGCTCTCTATGCACTGTTCTTGAGCTAATCTGAAGGCCACATGAAGTTTGGAGGTCTGTAGCTATTGACTCTGCAGAAAGTTGGCGCACTGTGCGCCTCAGCATGCACTGACCCCGCTCTGTGATTTTACGTGGCCTACCACTTCGTGGCTGAGTTGCTGTTGTTCTCAATTGCTTCCACTTTGTTATAATACCACTAACAGTTGACCGTGGAATATTTAGTAGTGAGGAAATTTCACGAATGGACTTATTGCACAGATGGCAACCTATCACGGTACCACGCTTGAATTCACTGAGCTCCTGAGAGCGACCCATTCTTTCACAAATGTTTGTAGAAGTGTCTGCATGCCTAGGTGCTTGATTTTATACACCTGTGGCCATGGAAGTGATTGGAACACCTGAATTCAATGATTTGGAGGGGTGTCCAAATACTTTTGGCAATATAGTGTATTTCAACCACATTATATGACTAAAATCCACATTAGATCGTGATCAGAAGTTAATACAAATACTCGATTGTGGTTTAAAGGGAGTTTTGAATAAAAGCGTAATATTAATCTTTTAAATTGTGTTATGTAGCTTGATGCTAATTGTAGCTCTAATGCACCTGTCATGCCAAGAGCTATTCTATTGCATCTGTCTGACTACCTATCTGTCTGTCTGTCTATCTGTCTGTCTTTCTGTCTGTCTATCTATCTATCTATCTATCTATTACACATCTGTCTGTCTGACTACACTGTAAACCCCAATGCTCAAAATAATGAATTGGTTTGAGCTGAGCCAACGTAATTAAACAAATTAGTTCAATCAAATTAACTTCAATGAGTATTTAGAACTTTTTCTTTTAAATTCACAAAAACGACACATTTTAAGTAAACTGAATTGTTTCATTGTTTTGAGTTTTATGAACTTGTTTCTTTTAATTTAGAGAAACTTAAATTTAACTGAAAAAAATATTTCTCAGCATGCTTTGCCATGACACTCAAAAGGGAGAGTAATATTTTTGTGCAAGATTAATGTTAAGGTGGAGATTTAGTGTTTAATGTTTTGCTATGTTAGTTTAGAAGAGTTTCTGTTATGTTGGGTTTTTTGGGGGGTACCATCATGGTGATGAGTGGAGCATGAGCTTGGTTTAAGAACAGATACACAGTAAAAGTTCTATATTGTCGTACTCATTCAGCAATTGCTATACTATGCCAATACTATCAAAGCATTTTACCAGCAAGTTAGCATTTATTGAATTAGCTAGTTAAAGCTAGCCACATTTCCAACACTAAAAATATTTAAGTTGATCATTTTAAGTTAAATGTATGAATTAGCTTACGCAAATATTACAAGTTAAGAGTAGTTAAAATGTATGAGTACAAAATAAAAATCAGCCAGTTCTGCTTACTTAAACTTTAAATTCCTTAACTTAACTGATTACCTCATTTTTTTTAGTTTTGCCAACTTATTTAGGTTAACAGTGTACCTGTCTGTCTGTCTTAAACTAAATTGTTAAATGAATTCACATAAGGTCTCAAGAATGTGCTCTTTTTTGCTTTCTAGAAAGATAAATAGGTGGATTAATGTATAGTGGGATCAAAGTGGTGTAGCTTGGCAAGCCATAATGCCAGAATAAAGGCTAATAAGGGCTGAATACAAACAAAAGAATAACGATAAAAGAATAATGAAGATTTTGGGCCCTATTTTAACGATCTTGAGCGCATGGTCTGAAGCTCATAGCGCAGGTGCACTTAGGGCGTGTCCGAATCCACTTTTGGTAGTTTAAAAAAAATGGTTGGCGCGCCAGGCGCACGGTCTAAAAGGGTTGTACCTAGTCTCTTAATGAGTCATGGGTGTGTTTTGGGCTTAACGTGCAATAATCCAATCAGAGTCTCATCTCCCATTCCCTTTAAAAGCCAGTTGTGCTTGCACCATGGCGGATTCGCTATTTACATGGCGGAATTTGCGAGCGGAAAGACTGAACGCTTCTCCAGAGAGGAATCCTTTTATTTTTAATATTTAAAAAATGTTTGTGTGCTGCTGCCTGTGTGTGTAATAAGCAGAGTGTACGCGTATTGTGCACAATGCATCCTTTAAATAACACAAAAAATACTGCGCTATTGACTTTAGACCAGGTTTTTGTTGGTCAATGGTGCAGTCGTTTTCAGTTCCTCAAAATAGCAACACGCCAACAATACGCCTGAACACACCTCACCTGAACACACCTCGTTTTCAGACCAGCACGCCCATGGACGAACAGATGGCCGCGAGTGCATTTGCTATTTAAACAACGTGGGCAATGGAAAATGATAACTGCGTCTGGCTGAAATGTGCAAAAAACACTTGCGTCGCGCCTGCCGGCGCATTGCCGCCGGGTGTATGATAGGGCCCAAAGTCCCTAAGAAAAGTTTGTCAAGTGAGAACAATAGAACATGAATAAGGCAGTTCGCCTCGCCAGACCTTAGACAATAGACTGCACATGGGTGTTTAAAGGGCAATAAAAATATTTTATTAGCATCTTATCAGCCTTCTCTAAAAACTCACTCTGACATGGTCTTACAAAATGTTTAATAAAATTCAGTTTTAGAGATAACATCCTCAGACCTGAAATGAAGCATGAACAGACTTGTGGCTTCAGCTTCATTGTGTTTCTACAACACAGAAAAATCATATTTTATACATTTAACAATATATTCTTAATATTGTTTTATTTTTATGTTTGAGACTTGAACTGTAAACTCTCAATTGTTGGCTTTCTAATTATATGTTGGCTATGTGTCTCTACTCAGAATGACGTGTGAGCAGCAAGCTTTTTATTTTGGGTATGTCATTTATGCCCCACTTGCCAAAATGAGGGGTTAAACATATAAAACATATTTAGTTTGATCTGCTGAGGTGAACAATATTCAACTGAAGGACCGTTGCTGGAAAAAAAAACTTCTCGGTTTCAGCTGCTATTTTGTGCCTTGTTCATGGAAAGCGCCTTGAAATAGAAAAAGCCTTTTACAGATGGATTATGTTGCCTGTGTTTATCGCCCTCTCAGATGTTTGGCCTTTCATAACGGTCAGCACACTGTTCTGTTATCAACTCTCTATGCATTCAAGCCCTTTGCAATCCTATCTGCCAGCACACCCAGTCTCTATTTATTTGAGAACAAGAGTGTACCACACCTATTCCAGCCACTATTTCTGGTAGACATGTATTTTTGGTCGCTGCATGATAGTCATTAAGTCTTTAAATCTATCCCATGGTGCAATTAGCCCACCCACACACGTGAAAACCTTGCTGGTGATTGGTGGGGGATGTCAGATTGTCAACCCCCGCACATCTCCTCAGCTGGCGGTATCAGCAAGTTGCATGCTTTTACTGCAGCTTTAGATTACAACAATGAGAATCATCCCAGGTTAAGAAGAAAGGCATAATAGACTTGATGTGCAAAACACTTTAGCACAATTTGGAGCTTGCTCTAAGGTTGAACAAATTTAGTGGATGTTGATTAGTCCAGCTGTGCTAAAATACACAATATAGTAACAGATATGACATTTCAGTCATTAACCTTAGTTTAAATGTTAGAGACTTCCCTGGTTTCACAGACACTGACTGATCTTCAAATATGTCAGTGCTATTGTTCTGTCTCAAGATGCACACCAGTAATGTTTTTTTCTAAGACACGTTTATAAAAGCTACTTAAATGCCATGATTGAACTAAGGCCTAATCCTGGTTTAATCTAAACCCTGTCTGTGAATTCAGGCCTATATCTTGTAGTGGAAAGATTGGGATTAATGCATATGAACTCTTTCCCAGCCATTGACGGAATTTTCTGGCTTTCCATGTTTTCACTGTTATACGGTAGGGGGCACTATGACACATCTTCTGAAAGAGCACTGAATCTCCAGATCAAAACACAGGCAAAGAAGCAGCAAAAAGAAGCGATATCTTATGTAATCATATGCACATGTAAAATAACACGATCATCAAACATTGAACAGCGTATAATCAAAACTGCCTAATGTTACTGAATGAAATGTCGACCCAGGACGAGCTATAGGACTGTGAAGCTTTGGGAGTGTTGATGGACTTGATCTGCTCCATCTGAGATCAAATATTTATACAATAATATGGGGGGCCATGAAAATTATGATAAAAAATGCTGGCGGTGGCTGGCAACTTTTTTTTAAAAAACGCTGGCGGGAAAAGAGTTAAAATGTGAATGGTAAAATCATGGTAAAAACACTGTTACTCACATGTGTTTCGTCTGCACGCTCTGAGATGCAAGTAATTTATTATATACGAAAATGATGATATACAGTGACTCACGACTTTGGATGGAAACATAGCTAGTGTCTTACTAACGTGGTCTGGAACTCAGTTAAAAAAAAATGAAGTTCATCCGTTTTTCCACAACTTGGCACTTCAAAACGCCTTGTAATCCTCAGAGGCGTCTCTATGGTTTTGTTGCTGGAGTAATCCTGTGTTTGCATCGGTCTCGTATTTGCTATCACATGACATGTGCAAATCGGTGGGCGGGGTTAAAGAGGTAATGGTGTAGAAGTAGGCTTTGATCTTCTTCTGCAGAGGCAGTCTTTGAAACAAACTAAAACAAAATCAGAATAAAAGCTGTTTTTTGGACTAACAAGGAAGTTTTGAGTTCTGAAACGTACAGGATATTTTTACAGTACAATGACCTCTTCAATTATCAAGGATAATTTGATTTCTCAATTCATGTCCCCTTTAATTCATTTTTTCTCCTAATTTCCACACTTAATGCATGTTTGAACTTAAATGGCGTTAAAAGCTATTATTACTGTTCTTGTTTATTATCCATTAGGGGTGTACCGGTACACAAAACTGACGGTTCGGTACGTACCTCGGTTTTGAAGTCACGTTTCGGTACAGGTTCGGTACAGCAGGGGAGAGAAAACTAAATATAAAATAGCTTTGTTTTTTATTAAACAGTAGTTTACTGAACAAATTGTGTCTGTCCATAAATGAATTAAATTATAACTAAAAGTTTCTTAAAGACAAAAAAAAATTATCTGCTAATGCTGTAAAGTGTAAACTATATAGGGAGCCCTTACTTGCACATTACCATAATATAACAACAGAGCCCAAATTAGCCTAAATTCAGTATTTTTTTAGATATAATAATCAACACTCAAATAACATTGTATGCAAACATGTAAACTTCACATTAGGCAGTTTTTACATTAGCCTAACTTCTAAATCTAATTATAAAATTATGTTTTTACTCCAATTCGTTGTTGAAATATAATTATTTATACACAGTGGCTGTCATTTTCATGACATATTCATTTCAATAATCAAGACATCACTATGGTTAAGTAGAATATAATTAATATATATAGGATAATATAGTGCATATATTTAGCGAAAGAGTTCATTTCTCTAGTGAACTAACCAGCTGTGGACACTGAATGACTTCTGAGGTAAATGTAATGCTACGTGACATTGTTTACAAGCTGTTTTCCAGCCAACATGTATATGTGGGCCCCACATGGTTTATGCTTGGGCTACATGGGAACCAAGTGGGCATGGTCCCAAAATGGGCATCTTATCTGGGGCCCACTTGGGTCAGCTAAGTAGGTCCCATATGGGAGAAAACAGGTGGGCTAGCTATGTGGGTCCTAGCTGGGTCACTAATGGGAAATGAGTGCATGGGCTCAAAATGGGCAACACAAATGGGTCCCATATGGGTTTACCAAATGGGTTAAACATGGGCAAACACAATCAGTCCCATATAGGCTGCCTACATGGGGCCAAGGTAGTACCCACATAGGTAATCTCTATATGGGTTCTGAATGGGGAAATACGTATGGGGCCCACTTGGGCAAACCATATGGGTCAGACATGGGCAAACACAATCAGTCCCATATAGGCTGCCTACATGGGGCCAAGGTAGTACCCACATAGGTAATGGGTTCTAAATGGGGAAATACAAATGGGGCCCGCTTGGGCAAACCATATGGGTCAGATATGGGCAAACACAATCAGTCCCATATAGGCTGCCTACATGGGGCCAAGGTAGTGCCCACATAGGTAATCTCTATATGGGTTCTAAATGGGGAAATACAAATGGGGCCCGCTTGGGCAAACCATATGGGTCAGACATGGGCAAACACAATCAGTCCCATATAGGCTGGCTACATGGGCCCAAGGTAGTACCTACATAGGTAATCTCTATATGGGTTCTGAATGGGCAAACACATATGGGGCCCGGTTTGATAAACCATATGGGTAGGACACACAATCAGCCCCATATAGGCTTTCTACATGGGCCCAAGGTAGTACCAAGCGGCAACCTTCCAGCCGGCTCTGCCTACTTTGGGCTTCAAAAATGCTCTTCAGAAACCTACTGGAGACGTCATGTTTTATACAGTCTATGGGTAGTACCCACATAGGTAATGTTTGGGTCAGT
The DNA here is from genome assembly GCA_039654105.1 of Coreius guichenoti. Lineage (NCBI taxonomy): Eukaryota > Metazoa > Chordata > Actinopteri > Cypriniformes > Gobionidae > Coreius > Coreius guichenoti. The sequence goes on from CM077192.1 coordinate 25,206,542, forward strand.
GTCAGAATGGAGAAATACATATGGGGCCCTTTTGGACAAACCAATTATGGGCAAACAAGCCAAACATGGATGGGTTGGGTAAGAAAATAATGGGGTTAGGAGTACATTATATGTGAGTATATTATATGCCAGGACTCTTCAGCTCCAGTCCTGGAGGGCTGGTGTCCAGCAGGCATTAATACCAACCCCAATCAAACATACCTGTTTTAATTTACAAATAATTTGTAACATTGTGATTAGCTTGTTTGGCATGTTTAGTTAGAGTTAGAATTAAACTCAGCAAGACAATCAATCTTAAAGGCTGTTGATGAGTTCAGGAGTCAGGAGTTGAAGAACGCTGGTAGAGGTAAACTATAGGTCAAACCCTGGTGTTGTCAGAAATGGCCTGGCACACGCATTTTGGTGTCTGAAATTGGGCAAGAGACTTGTACAGTCATTGACATTAAATATCAAAAGTGTCAACTTTTAGTGGTCTGATTTTGTGAGTTACAGCAAAATGCTTATCTCCATACAGTTATTTTAAAATGTATACAAATGGTTCAAAATATCCAGAAAACTGTGCAATATGAAGAATGGGTTACAAAAGGCTACTTATCTATCAAAATAATGGGATTATAATGGCTTTAAGATGGGTAGAAGAAATCAAAACTAGCAACAACCATGTGCCCTGATTCAGTGGAGATACTCCAGAGTTTAATGGTCAGTTTTAGTGACAATGTAATTCTAAAGATGATGTATATTATTTTGAATATTGAAAGGTTAGGCTCATCAGTTTAGATGGTGAAATAGCCCAAGAAAAGAAAGATAGAATGGAAATTCATATTTTTAAAGGGAATCCAATGTAAATTCAGAAATCATATTTGCAGCAAACAGGAGTACATAATAAAGTGCAGTTTAATTTTCTTTTTCTTTTTCAATCCTAGTCAGCACTTACCTTCAAAGTTTAAATATGGTTCAAATAATGTAAGTTTTTGTTTCAACGTTGACACAATGTTGATATAATATTTAATGCTAAGCTGTTGAAAAAGGTTAACAAAAACCCTTATAAATCAATGTTGAATTTTTTTTTTTTTTTTTACCAGATCTGTATGTTGAATCAATGTCATGTCTTCAAGAAATATATGCCTTTCAAATCATTATTTTATTAGCATTTTCAATAATAATAATGGATGTCATTTCAACCTCAAGAGAGCAGTGCCGCAGAAACTTTTTGTGTGATTTTGTCTGGACTTACAATTTTGTGTGTGAGGCTATAGTTTACCATGCAGTATTGTATTTTATTCATACTTTGTCATGAAAATACTATTTGACCAACTAATCAAATAATACAGCCTACAAATAAAACTAAACACATTTCTTTGAAAAATAAAACAATCTTTCCATTACCATGCTGAAACAATTGCTATTGGTTGTTTCACCTTGCTTCTTTGCATCATGATTGGTTAATCGGACTGCCATCTACATAACTGGCCAATGACAACTGTGCGCGCCTTTTTACCGGTCATGTTTGAAAATACATGAGTTTGAATTGGTGACGCGCCGTGTGCAACTGCTCAGCAAGATTTCTGTCAGTCCCCGATTAATGTGTCTGTTAAGTTATTATTTTTTAACTAATTTTCGTTGTGACAAACGGAGAACAAAAGCTGGAACGAGAACACAGCGAAAGGGTCAGACTGGATCTGTGAGGTCCTGCAAACATATGCAATATCAGGTAAGAGAATATTTTTCAGTTATAGTAAAGTTGTGTTGTGTGTTCATGTCCTTAATTTATGTATCCCAATATCATTTTACATATACAGATAGAGATGAATAAATAAATATATTTGTTTAAAATGTATTCCATTAAAATCAGCGGATTAGCGTGTTAATATAGTTAATGGTAGATTAAATAATGCAGGTAAACAAATCTTGTGTTAATGGAGTTCATTAACTTAAAGAAATGCTCTGTGTACACATGAGTTTTAGAAATGGGTAACAGACGTACAACCAGCAGTGTCTGTGTACTGCTTCATCAAAGATGTTGAAATGAGATGCTAATCGCGATTAGCATATTTGCACGTATTTTTGTCAGGTAACATTATTAGAAAAATTAGAAAAGTGACTGATAAAGGCGTCATTTACACTAGGAAACACTGAAATCTATATAGAACACTGCCAACTGCTAATGATAAGATGTCTGTTTACATTTATTTAGATCAAGTACTGGAAGAAGATTTTTCGGGGAGAACATGCACCCACAAACAAATCCATTTATCAACTGCAGTAAGATATTAGTCAGTTTTAACCATTGTTTCGAAACCTTACATTGGGATTAATGTAGTTAAAAGTATGATTCTCATCATCAAAATTACATTTGTAAGACATTTCCTCCACTAGTGATAGTAAATCTGAGTAACTTTTTATCCTTTTGTCTTTCTTCCTCTGAAGTGACGGAAAGAAAGGAGAACTTGTCACCATCATCAGTCCTTTATTTAATTCACTGGAGAACATCAAGGGAAAGACCCTCATGACGCTCAGAGATGTCATGACAGGAAAAATGCGGCTGCAGGTTAAATTATTAGATGGTTTGATTTTTGTGTGCCAATTTTAAAACTACAGTTTTGTTTACCTTGCTATGATACATCTATGAACAGAGACTGTTGTTGTGAATCCAATGTAATTTGGGGATTCACAATTTTATGACCGGACTGCCATGCATTAGCATATGTTTAACATTTTAATCATATACAAATGAACAGTCTCAAAGTTCACCGTTTGTTCATGTTGTCTGAATGTTTTATAATGGCAAATGTTGGTACAAATGTTGTTACAATTTCAATACATTTAGTTTAAGATTGTAAATTGGTGTTAAATTTAGGAATCTTCTTTTTAAGGACTTGTCAGCCCACCCCACCCCAGATTGACCGAGGATTCAGCTGATTAATGGCAATTTGATGGAGGATTGTTCTTTATCTGCTAAACTGCATGGAGCACTGCTGCACTATCACGTCTGGTATGGAATGGATTCATTAACCTTTTGTGATATGTGAGGTGTTTTGATTTTACTTAATTTAATAAAATGTACTTAATTAGATTTTACACAATTAACATAATACAATGTGTAGTTAGGATTTTGAAGTAAGTGTAATAGTTCTACATATCAGAAATATACAGAGCCACATATATTATCAGAAAATAGAGCTACTGATTAATTGTTAAATTATTGTGATCTCGCTTCAAACACCCACACAATATTTTTTCCTAAATGACAATGATTCGTCGTACAGCTAACATTCATATCTGCGTTGGCACTGCCAGTAGCAATAAAGTAAATAAAGTGATCAGGCTGATGTGTGCGTTTATGTCACAAGCTTTAAATCGGATTTCATCTTTCGATGTGCAAACTGCACAAATATAGTTTTCGCTGTTGTCCCATACTAACCATCCTCCTTTGTTTTAAAATGCAGACTTAATATTTATCTATTTCAGGTCTTTTTAACCACACTATTGTTATTTCTGTGTTACAATAATTAAAATGATCACAGAAGTACTGAGATAAAAGTTTATGGTTCAGATATAAACACTGTCTACAGTAGCAATCAAAATAGAGTAAATCACCTTTTGAAAGGAAATTGACACTTAAAATAAAGATTGTCACATTGTTACACCAGTAGGTGGCGACGAGATTTGTGCAAAAATGCTGATTCATCCAGTAATGAAACATGTATTTTAGTGAGTCATTAAATCATTCATTCAAACTAGGGCTGTTGATTTAACGAGTTAATTTAGATTAATTAGTTACGGTAAAAAATAATGCGTTAAAATTATTAACGCATTTAACGCACTTGCCCCGCCCCAGACCTACTTAGGTCATCTTATATTTCATACAGTTGATTGATGAAGAATATGATGCAGGGCAACAACTCACTGTATAATGAAGCCTATAGAATGCAGTTAGAGTGTTCCTAAAATGCAAGATATGGGGCAAAAATGTTTCAGTCTCAGGGCGTTTTTACACTGTCCGCGTCAGAGCGCGATTGTTCCCGCCGGTGCTGTGCGCGAATACACATATACACTGCAGGCTCACTCTCGCTCGTATCCAAGGTAAATCATCAACACTATCATCCCTTACATGTGTTTTATTGAACTAAACACATCATCATCTGATAAAATGCATCCGCAGGTTACTTTTCTTGCGCACCCGAGTCTGTGTTGCTTTCACATTCACGTGAATCGCGGCACAGTTCGAGCACAACCGAACTCAGTCCAGCTCCTTCAGGCAGTCTCCAATTCGGTACTGAGTTCAGCTGAGCTCGCAGTTTTCACATTAACAATTTTTCATGTGAACCGTCCCCTGTTTCCAACTAAACTACCAGTGTGAAAACGCCCTCACATTTACATCATGATATACAGTATAAGCAATATCACACTAGTTTTTTTTATCCAGAATAGCACGAGACGAGTGCAAATGTGATACTGATCTTATACAAGTACAACGGTTTAATAAAATAAATAAGTTAATATTATTGTTTTAGACACAGTATTGTCTGTTTTGCTCAGTTATGACAACGAAAATATAAAGACAAAGCAGAACTGTTCGTCTCCGACTCCGAGCAATACACAGTGGCGTTTCATTTCCGCGTTTTGGACGAATCGGGTGGACCATAAAGAGAACCATTTACTTCACTCCTGAATGAATCAGCCATTTGAACGAATCGAATGAATGAATGACTCAATGACTTACTCCGTTAGACATTTACCGCCACCTACTGGCAGTTTTAGTTTTAGTTTGGCAATTTTTCAGCCCATTTCAAACCCACATGGGCCCCACATATAAATGTTGTCTGGGTTAAAGCTGGGACCGAGATGGGTCTTGTGCATGTTGCCCACTTGGGTCCCACCGAGTGGCAAGTGCCATCCTATATGAAATCCATGTGGGCAATTAACATGGGGCCATCATGAAACCCGCGGACAATCCTATATGGGGCCCATTTTTCAGCCCATTTCATACCCATATGGGCCCCACATATAAATGTTGGCTGGGTTTATTGACGTCTTTCCACCGTTGAAACACTGATTGAGCAATTACATGACATATGATACGTTTCAGTAAGTTGTAATGTATACTTCAACACATGTTTATTCTTTGACTAGGAAGAGATGATCGCATTCACTCGCGTGGCACGCTGCTGCTTGAACTGACGCACGCGCCTATACAATGATCTGTGTCACGCCACATTAAAGAGCGTCAAAACGGCATTTATCGTTTGAATTTCGTGATAAAATGGACAGAATACTTAATATGTTCGTGTGGGAACTCGGATTGAAGTATGTTCCGCGTGTAAAACAAGCCTACTGTTAACTGTTAAAGATTGCATTCGTACCGTTTGGTACACACATGCACCGTACCGGAAGCCCTGTACCGAAACAGTTCGGTACGAATACGTGTACCGTTGCACCCCTATTATCCATAATGTCTTACAGCTGAAGCATGTCATTTCTGCGCCACTAGCATCACCAAAAGGATTGAGCAGCCCTATAAGTGTCCCATGCTTTTCATACCAAAGCATTGTATTCGTCCTCACAATGAAAATCAGTTTCTTGTGTTTCAGGTCAGTGCAGCAAATCCTGTAACAATTCACCTCATAATATTCTTAGCCCCGTATTGACGCGAGAAACATTTCAGCCGTATCTCCCAGTCAACATTTCACGGTATGAAATGTATTTATCCAACAATATGCAATATGTATCCAGTCTGCGCACAGAAAAAAAACTATCAACGAGGCCTGTAATGGTTGCTATTGTTGAAAAACTGTAATTTTTGAAATTGCTAATGGATTCTTTCAAGCTAGAAATGCCTTCAGTGACCTATGGATATGTGCAAATGTTCATATTCTGTATGCATTCTGTTCCTCTGTCTCTTTTTTTAGACTCTTCATTTTCAGGCTCTCTAAGTTGACTTGACAAGTTAACCCACACATGACAATGAAAAAACAATCATTACTTGCTCACCCCCACATGATTTATTCAGAAAATTAGCCCAAAAAGTAAGAAAAAAGAGATGTTTTGAAAAATGTTCAAGCTGCTCTTTTCTATACAATGAAAGTGGTTTGAAAGCGAGGCTTTCCAGCTCGAAAATCACTGCTGTCAAATCGATTAATCGTGATTTATCGTATCCAAAATAAAAGTTTGTGTGGTAACACTTTAGAATAATGGTCCGTCATTAATAAGTAACTATGCAGGACTAATGAGTAGTACTACATTAACACTTCAGCTACTACTATTAACTAATATAGAAACAAGCTTAACTAATCAGTAAGTAATAGCAAATTTAGGAGATAGTTCCTTATTAGGTAATCAATAATTACTTAATGAGATTAGCCTCATTAATAACTATTAACCAACTGACAAATTATAAAGAACATTATCGTGTGTCTGAGACGTAATCAGCCATCACTTTACTCTGAATAAAGTCATAAAATGCATCACTAATTACTCAAGTGTTACCTAGTCACTATGCAGGAACTACTAGTGATCTGGACCATTATCTTAAAGTGAAAAACATAGTTAAGAAATCAAAACAAAACAAAAGAAAACAAAAGTCAGAAATGTTAAACAAATGACAAACATATTCAGGCAAATTAATAAACTTTTGTCTAATTTCGCCATTTTGAATTGAAAATAGGCGTGATTGATAATGTAATTAACGAACAAGAAATATTAACAAAGCCGTTTTCATCAGATTAGGCATAAAATAATAATGAATGTGTACATATTGTGAATTAATATAATTCCATTTGTAGCCTTCAGTAAATTAAAAAAAGCTCAGCTTTTTTCAGCCTGTATTGGCATAAGATTAGTAATGAATGTGTGCATATTGTGAATCAATTTAATAAACTATTACCTTAGTTAAGTGTCTAAGAAAATGATTCATAAAACATATAAATATCAGTAAACGATATGTTTACTTTCTTCACTGACGAAAATGGAAAAACTATATCAGTCAAAGCTCAGCATTAGGAGGGGAAGAGACAGGGCAAGATAAAAACAAAGAGAAAAAGAGAGATGTGGGGATAAGAAGAAAGACAAATAATCTACTGCCCACTGACATGGTTTTCAAGCTACTGTTATCACATTTTTTGGCCTTCAGAACATCTTAAAATGCACATATGTAGATCATAGAAATCAAAATTTTCTCGGGGGAACATGCCCCCGAACCCCCCTAACTACCTCACATTTGGGATCTCAGTGATTATAAAACCCTGCCTACATTCCTGTGTACGATTAAGGGATGTACAATATGGTCATGCAATAAGGCATTGACAGGGGCGTCGGACTGGGGGTAAAACCAGTACTGATTACCAGGGCCCCAAGGGGAGAGAGGGCCCTTGAAAAGTCTGAATATATTTTAACATGGACCCATCAGGACTGCCTATGCATAGGGCCCGGGATCTTGTGCTACGCCCCTGGGCATTAATATTTGCTTTATAAGTAATAATAAACAGCCGATATCCTAGTAATATGCATGCTAATAAGCTACTAGTTAGTAGTGAGAATTGGACCCTAAACTAAAGTGTTACCATTTTTTTCATACCCCTGAGCCCCCCTAAAATGAAAATCCTAGAATCGCCCCTGGTTAAGCTTGTTTCTATATTAGTTAATAGTAGTAGCTGAAGTGTTAATGTAGTACTACTCATTAGTCCTGCATTACTTCCTGCATAGTTACTTATTAATGACGGACCATTATTCCAAAGTGTTACCGTCTGTGTGTATTGTGTATAATTATTATGTATATTTGAATACACACAGTAAGAAAAATTTGCATGTATATACTGTATATATATTTATATAATTTATATTATATATAAATATAAATATTTTATTTATAAATATATATATTTAATTTTTTTTTCTTAAATATATACATGCGTGTGTGTGTATTTATATATACATAATAATTATACACAGTGCACACACATATATTATGTAAATACAAACTTTTATTTGGGATGCGATTAATCGATTTGACAGCTCTAATATAAAGGCATCTTAAAAAAAAAGTTTTAAAAGACAATAGGAACGAGTAAATCATTTGAATTTCATTTCTGAGTGAACTATTTATTAACAATGCAAAAATTTATTTTCTTAAATATTTTTGTCTTTTCCAGTAAAATAATAATAATAATAATAATAATAATAATAATAATAACCAGCCTTATATATTTACTAGAGAAAGAAGAGAATATAACTTTATATTATAGATATAACATTATATTATATATTATTAAGATAATATAAAATTTTATTTTACATGTATCTTGACAAATATTTTACAAAATGAGACAATTTGACAGTGAAAATTTATTTCTATTATTTATAATATATATATATATATATATATAGTCTAAATATCTAAATAAATATAAATATCTAAATACACATTTATCTTAATATCATCTAAATAAAATAACTAATAATGTTTAAACACACACATAAACACGTTGTGTTTTCATGTTTTATGGGGACTTTCCATAGACATTTTTATGCTGTACAAACTGTCCCCTAACCCTAAACGTAAAAATGCAGAAAGTTTTTTGTAGATTTTCAAAAAACATAATTTATTCTGATTTATAAGCCATTTATAAACCAAAAAATGTCCCCACAAGGACAAGGATTTTGGATATTGCCATATTTGTGGGGACATTCTGTCCTCATAATGTAGGGTATACCTGAACCACAAACACACACACACGATTTAAAGATTTCAAAATTTAAGTATATTTTACTGTAAAACGAGACAAAAATACACATTTTTAAATATTTGCTTTCACTGTAAAGCCTAACAATCTAAAATCCCAATCAACAGAATTTAAAACTGAATGGTCTCTTGACAGCCACAGAAACATTATAATTGTTTTGCTGAAATATTTAAGGAAACCCTGGCTGAGACCTCGACCCGTCAGGCTGAGTGTGGTTAGATGGCCTCTGACACCCTTAAACAACAAGAGACAGAGATAAGTGGGGTCAGTGTGAAATATGATTAAACGAGAGGCTTGTGCACGCCTATGATTTAAAGAGCATGCTGCAAACAATTCATCTTCACAACCCACACACATAGTCAGCTAGATTTTTCTGGAACAAAACTAAAAGCGAGAGAGGGGAGGACATGCCGTGGGGTAGGTGGACCAAACTGGGCCAGATAAAGCATGTCTCTCTGGGAATATTTTAACAAGTAAACACATAAAAACTAATATGTGCAAATGCCAGGATTTTAAAACAGTGGAGACACAGTGTGCTACTTTTTGCTGTGCTTTAAACATCTGGTTTGCAGAGATTAATTTAGTTTACTTAAGGCAGGGTAGGTGATTTGTTCCAGAATTTTTTTTTTGTTATGCTGGTTGAAAGTCTCTTCACATGCTGATAGCAATCACTAAGTTAAGTGGTCTAAATGTATTTATATGTGTATATATACACTATATTGCCAAAAGTATTGGGACACCCCCCTAAATCATTGAATTCAGGTGTTCCAATCACGTCCATGGCCACAGGTGTATAAAATCAAGCACCTAGGCATGCAGACTGCTTCTACAAAAATTTGAGAAAGAATGGGTCGCTCTCAGGAGCTCAGGGAACTCAAGCGTGGTATCGTGATAGGTTGCCACCTGTGCAATAAGTCCATTCGTGAAATTTCCTCACTACTAAATATTCTACGTTCAACTGTTAGTGGTATTATAACATAGTGGAAGCAATTGAGAACAACAGCAACTCAGCCATTAAGTGGTAGGCCATGTAAAAATCACAGAGCGGGGTCAGCGCATGCTGAGGCGCACAGTGCACAGAAGTCGTCAATTTTCTGCAAAGTCAATAGCTACAGACCTCCAAACACCGTGTGGCCTTCAGATTAGCAGCAGCTGGCCGCCGGGGCAGTATATGTTTAATGGCCTCAGTCTGCTTCTGGGCGGCCGAGAACTGTTGGGCGAAGTCCTTGACCGCGCCACCAAAGAGGCCAGTCTGGGATATGGGAGCGTTGAGGAACCGGGTTTGCTCAGCCTCTCTCATATCGGCCAGGTTGAGCCACAGGTGTTTCTCCTGGACCACAGCTGTGGACATCACCTGACCCAGGGAGCGTGCGGTCACCTTCGGTCGACAGACGGTCCCGCTGCTCGAGTCCGAACACTCGCGGGTAGCGGTGTGCAAGAGGGGGGTGTGGCCAGAGGAAGGATCGTCTGGGCTTTATTCCACACCGTAACCCTCAGGTCACCCTGGGCACCAGCCAAAGTATCACCTCTCGTGGAGGGGATAGATTGGGGTGTGGCAGAGGGGACTCTACCTCCATTACGGAGGTCATTGAGTCTCGACCGCAACATCGCGATGGTCATGTTCCCGCAGTGAGAACATGACTCATCCACAAACGCTGCTTGAGCTTGCTGTAAGCCCAAACATGTCAAGCAGTGATTGTGCCTATCAGACGGTGACAAAGATGGACCACTCCCAGAAGTGCACGGGCGAGACATCTTTAAAAAGATGTGCCACGCGCAAGCTCTTTTGTGAGAGGAAGCTCTGCAGAGTGCTGAAGCGCCCAGGGAAACACACACAGCTGTTGCAGATTACTGCACAGACCAGCAGGCAGGCAATGTGGAATCGCTGGAACGCGCCGTCACACCAACACACTGGAGAACCGCTCGTCTCGAAGAACTGAAGAGAGAACTCAGAATTCAGGCTTGCAGGAGTGAAGAGATGCTCTTGGCTCCGAAGCAGAAACATAATGCGAGATTCCAGCGTCCTTCCTTATATACCCATGCGGTGGGGCGGAGTTATGCTATGCAGATTCCGCAGACCCATGGCAATTCCTTGCCATTGGCTCATTTTGTAGAACTCGAAGTTGATAGGCTTCCAAGCGAAACCCCCATTTCGTCAGTCACTGACGTAACTCGGAGTGACTGAACGAAAGGAAACAGTGTGTAGACAGCTTCATGGAATGGGTTTCCATTGCCGAGCAGCTGCATCCAAGCCTTACATCACCAAGTGCAATGCAAAGCGTCGGATGCAGTGGTGTAAAGCATGCCGCCACTGGACTCTAGAGCAGTGGAGACGTGTTCTCTGGAGTGACGAATTCAATGATAGGATGTCCTGCCTGTCAACGTATGTATTTCCATACCCTGCTCAGACATCACACGTCTTCAGCATGTTTTACAGTTCCTCCTGAACCAAATCAATGAACTTATGCTGCGTTCACGCCATAACTACTGTAATTTGGAGATGGAAACCCGTTATGCGTTTCAATGTCAAAACAATCAACGCCGAAATTAATCTGCAGCAGTCAGGTGGTACAGGTCAGTGCTCTTTAAGTTATGTTCATTATTATTGTAATGTTATGTGCTTTGAGACATGAGGTCATTTAATGCCATCTCTCAGACCGATTTGTTCGAATGATTGGTCGAACATTTTTTGTCCTGAGACTTCAACAGAAGATGTACATTTTTTTAGACCACTTCTATTATAACAAAAAGTGTTTATGAAAAAAAAATGCCAACCCTAACTTTCATGTAACATTTCTAAACAAAAAGCGTTGTTTTACGCTCTCTGATGAAGATTTTAGGTGTTCAGTCTCAGCTTTCACCAAAAGAATCACTAGCGACTATTTTTTCCAGTATCTCAGTGTTTCTAATGTACTGTGCAGTAGCTTTTCATGGGCATTTTTTTTAATGAAAGAGCAACTTTTTTTCAGCGAAATTGTGATTTTTTTTTTTTTTTTCAGTCGTTTAGATTGCAAACGGCATCTAAACAGCTCAACTCTCGTGTAATGTTGGAAAGCCAGTTCATTCTAGTGAGTCGGTTCATTCTAAATGCTCTGTTCTCAGACATAATAGGGCGTTGGCAAGTCCAGTTCATTTTAGCGAACTGGTTCTTGCTAAACGGTTCTCTCACACATCTAGCTTTGGTTTGGTTCTAGAGCCTGATTCATTCTAGTGATCTATCGATTCGGATGTGTCATGTAAATCAACAAAGTCTAAATTGATGCACCTCTTCATGGAATAACATCACAACATTTATTTCCATCAAGAGGTGCATCAATTTTTGGTCAAGATCTTGTATTGACAATGCAAGAGTCAAACACTCTGTAAAGTCTCCGCCAGCACATCCCAAATACCAGAATTTAAGGTCTGGACTCAGAGGTGCCAATGTATGAAAATGATTCTTCATGCTCCCTCCCAAACATTCTATCACAATTTGAGCCTGATGAATCTCGACATTGTCATCCTGGAATACGGCCATAATGTGTCTTCCTACATGGTTAAGAAATGAAAAGCTACACACTCCATCAATTAGGATTAGAAGAACCGTTGCCAAACATATAACATGCTAGAAACATAACAATCACTGCAATAATGATCCAGTCACGACCCTCAAGAAGGAACGGTTACATTTGGTGCTGTGACCCAGATGGGAGTGAGGTTCAGAGGGGTGAGTGTAACGGACGAAGGTCTGTAAGAGCTGTGCGTGTAATGCCGAGTTCACACTGCACGATTTTCAAACTCGTCGGATCACTGCTCTTTTCACACTGCATGACTATGGGGTAGTATCCAGTTGCTGCTGTGTTCACACTGCACGATGGGTCGGTGACAGGGGGTTTCACACTGCATGGCTATTCAAGAGGAAGAATCGCCGACAACTCAGTCTGGTGCGCAAACTACGTTTCACAAGCAAACACACGCAAGAAGTGACAAGGAACAACGCGAGATCACACATGCGTCAGACCGGAGTTCTCGCCGCGAGACTGGAATTGTTATTAAAAATGATGGACTGCAGAAAGTTTGCGATCCAAATTGTCTGTGCGCCGATTTACAGCGAAAAGGAGAAAAAGAAAAAAGATTATGGAGGAGGAAATGGTTGGGGAGACATAGGGAGCAAGGATCGTGTTCTGCAAAGAGAGTTTGAGGTAAATAAATCATTTTGCAATGTGCTGCTGTTGCGGCTGGTCAAGCAAATGTTTGTGCTTTGTTTCTGTTTTATATAGCTTCCGGCGGTCAGCGGTGCGCGAGTCGACTTGCACTAAAAGAGTAACCCCTGACGCTACGTTTTGTTTTTCTCTATCCTCTGCACTTCTACGTTCGTCAATACTCATGCGTCAAGGGTTCAAGGGTTACTATTTCGGCGTAAATCGATGCGTACGGCAATCCGCCGGAAGTTAGGTATTTTAGTCTATAAAGTTTTAAATATGGATATTTTTCTTACACAAACGCGCCACTTCGCTTCAGAAGGCCTTTATTAACCCCCCAGAGCCGTGTGGAGCAGTTATATGATGGATAGATGCACTTTTATGGACTTCATAAACGAGGCAACAATTCACTGCCATTATAATGCTTGGATTAGCCAGGACTTTTTTAATATAACTCCGATTTTATTCGTCTAAGAAGAATGTCATATACACCTAGGATGACTTGAGGTTGAGTAAATCATGGGCTAATTTTCATTTTTGGGCGAACTAACCCTTTAATGCGCCCGCCTCCCATGCCGGAGTCCCCGGTTCGAATCCCTCTCGGAGCGGGTCAAGTAGGACCGGGTACACATACAGTACAGTATTTAATATTTATTATTAAATGGATTGCGATCTTGGATGCTGATTGGTCAATATGTATTAGGTCAAAGCAAAAATACACAATATAGTAATAGCTTTGGTATGAAACTGCGCTATCCCTTCGACACAAGAACAATCTCTCTACAACCTGAGGTTAATATTCTTGCTCAAGGACACAGTGGTCATGTTCATGGATCAACTGAAACATTTCTGTTACTAGCCCAGATCTTTAACCATTATATCTCTCCATACATCTTATTTTCAGCCTTCTGCACCAATAAAGACAGCATAACCAACCAGCTTCACAGAAACGGTTCCTCGGCTTACCTCTTTCTCTGGGTCACTATGTGTTTGACCTTGTTGGATGAAGAGATAAGAATTCCACTACTCTGACCCATTAACCTCACTCTCTAAGAGCATGTTCTGTAGGACACCACTGTTTCTCTGGCAGGACACCACAGAAGCAGCTGCTGGAGATAGATCACTATGTCTATGGCACTGAACGGCCCTATCAGTCTTGTAAAGACAAGCTCCCCTTTGGTCAGACCCAAGTTTAGAGAAGAGAAGAACCAACTTGGACATGAAGTCCTGAGGAAGGGGGCTGCCAAAGCTGCTGAAGAAGGGTATGTCTAGTCAAGCACACATGATTTAAAGAGATAACTGGGGAAACAAATATTTTGAAACAAATCAAAATTTCAAATTTCAAAATTAATCAAAATAATCCAAATTTAAAGTCAAGCTATTGTACTGTTTTGAAAAGCAATAAGAAAAAAGTAGCTACATTGTTGCTTAAGAGGTAGAGAACATAAATGTGTAAAATGTAAAAACGTAATGTAAAGGTAGAACTTTTTTATTGTAAATAAAATATATAAAGTACAAAATCACACAAATTAGCCTATATATATATATAATTTATATAAATCTTTAACACTGATTATCTCTTCATCACGGCACCTGTTAGTGGGTGGGATATTTTAGGCAGCAAGTGAACATTTTGTCCTCAGAGTTGTTGTGTTAGAAGCAGGAAAAATGGGCAAGCGTAAGGATTTGAGCAAGTTTGACAAGGGCCAAATTGTGATGGCTAGACGACTGGGTCAGAGCATCTCCAAAACTGCAGCTCTTGTGAAGTGTTCCCGGTCTGCAGTGGTCAGTATCTATCAAAAGTGGTCCAAGGAAGGAACAGTGGTGAACCGGTGACAGGGTCATGGGCAGCCAAGGCTCATTGATGCACGTGGGGAGCGAAGGCTGGCCCGTGTGGTCCGATCAAACAGACGAGCTACTGTAGCTCAAATTGCTCAAGAAGTTAATGCTTGTTCTGATAGAAAGGTGTCAGAATACACAGAGCATCGCAGTTTGTTGCGTATGGGGCTGCATAGCCGCAGACCAGTCAGGGTGCCCATGCTGACCCCTGTCCACTGCTGAAAGCGCCAACAGTGGGCACGTGAGCATCAGAACTGGACCACGGAGCAATGGAAGAAGGTGGCCTGGTCTGATGAATCATGTTTTAAATCATGTGGATGGCCGGGTGCATGTGCGTCGCTTACCTGGGGAACACATGGCACCAGGATGCACTATGGGAAGAAGGCAAGCCGGCGGTGGCAGTGTGATGCTTTGGGCAATGTTCTGTTGGGAAACCTTGGGTCCTGCCATCCATGTGGATGTTACTTTGACACGTACCACCTACCCAAGCATTGTTGCAGACCATGTACACCCTTTCATGGAAAAAAATAAACATCAAAATTAAATAGGCAAAATGCATAACATTTAAAAAAATATATATATTATAATATTATACATCATAAAATATTGTAAAAAAAAAAAACAATAAAATACAAAAACAAATGTTAGTTTGTAGTGATAAACCTATTTTCCCATAAATGAAAGAAAAAAAGCAATTTGATAATTTTTATTACTTAACTTACTGTAACAGGGTTGAATAGTTAGGTTTTCACGAATGCAGTAAACAAATAAATTGTTTGCAACCGAGAAAATGGAATGAAATGATTTACTTACCTGTATAAATGGTCCAAATTATGTTTCTGGGTATTACAATAAAAAAAAAAAAAAAAAGGTTTTATAGGTTATAGGGTGAAAATCACATGGGTCAACAGGGTTGCTATATTTCTGGTAATTAAAATAAGTTAATACATTATTAACTAAATATATTATATACATATATATTAAAATTTTTACTACAATTATTTGAAAATCAGTACATGGTGAGAGGTGGTACAATCACAATTGTCACAATTTAAAATCACAGTTTTAGTCCGGGGAAACAAACATTTGTAGCTAGCTACTTTTTATGCTATGTTATGTTAGATGATAGTTTATGGGAACATGGGATTTGTACATCTAATGCTCTACAACACTAATTTGTACCCTATTTCTGCTTCTCTGTAATTTTCTACATTTATCATTGTTACACAACAAGACACACAAAGGCAAAGATGATGAGCAAAGAGAAGTCTAGGGAGGGATTCTACCGCGCACACTGGGTAAGTGCATCCAAGAGCTTGTCGTGGGAAGTTGGTTTGTGCCATGATGAAAGCCATTCCCTGAAACAAACCCCATCCATCACTGCATCCCCAGAGCCCAGGACAGAGGCAGCGCTCGCATGCATCCTCTTCACTCCTGCCGCTGCAGCTGCACAACAGTCTCTGTGTCATCAGATGGTAAAAGAAAGATGCTCTCTCTTGAATGCCAGTCTGTGGTGTTGTAATGCCATCACCGTCCTAGTTTTTGACACGCGGCTTCTAACAATTCAATTGTGGGATAAATAAAATGCTAGTAAAAATAAAACATGGCTTGGAGAAAGACCTCTTTAGAAATGTAATGTCTTACACATAAAACATATCAGAAAGCATAAGAAGTCGCTTTGGTTAAAAGATATTATAAAACTTAAAGGGGTACTTCACCGCTGGCAAAATGGGCTTCTAATAAAACTTTTTGAAAATTGGTGCTACCTGACTAGAGAAAACAGAAAAGACTGTTGTCTTCCCTTTTGCCAAATGGGTAGGAAAACTTCAACACCCATAATGCACTTGGCATGTTGCCACTCCCACCAATCTGCTATGGATACGCTTACGCTTAAATACCGCCTTGCTTTAGTAGGAAATACTTCTTAGCAAACTTTTAGTCATAATAGTGTCAACTTGTATTGTTCCTAGGTACAAGAATGTAAAGAGTAAATGTTTAGCGGGAGTGAGTTACATTTAGTTTCCAATGAGGGTCCAATGCATTGTAGGCAGCATCTAAAGGCTGCAAAGAATAACGAACAACGAACAATGTGAAAAACTTCAATTCCGCCCAACCACGAAGAAAAACGTCATCATGTACCGATAAGAAAGCTGTTGCCACAGTGTTTCATTTTTACCCCATGCTGTTTAAAGAGTAGACATAGTACAATACAATTTTCAGTGCTAAACTTAAGCTAGGTTTATACAAAGGTGTGCGCAGCAAAAATGACGTCATTGCGGTGTGGGCGGTAGTGCACGTTGAGTTGACCCCATTTCGCGTGGCGGTGTGCACTGCATTTTTTTTAACTTTCCGCACAACTCTACTTCCGAAGATGCATGACTTTGAGGCGAATCTGGCCGAGCATGTACGTCTCACACAGCGCCACCTAGTTTGTAAGTCTAAATTAGTTGCTTACATTTACAAAAGGAGCCTACAATAACAGAAAAAAGCCCTTTTAATCAAAATAAAGGTCTATGTTTAATAAAAAGATTTACGAAACTAAATGAAAATGTTTATTGAAATTGGAAAATATTTAAGAGATCGTTAATTTAGTTGTTCTTGTCACAATTATGTTCTGTTTAGTCGTTACTGTCATGTCTGTATGAGTTCTTGTTAGTTATGGTTTCTGATCTGTACAGCTGTTCATGTTTAGTTCCCTCATTTACTATGTATATTTATACTTCCTGTTCTGTTCAGTCCTTTGTCGGTTATTTTTTATGTTGTACATGGATACGCATTTGCTCTTATATTAAAAGACTGTGTATTTCAATCCATCTTCTTCGTCATGAGCTTTCTACAGCCACCTAACCACCTTCGCGTGGTTTTCGCGAAGTGATAAAATAAACTGTCACGTGTGTACCTTTCTTCTTCTCACCGCTGATTCCTGGTGGTTTAGATGACAATTACTCCGAGTCGCCCCCTGTTGTTTCAAAGAATAGTGCAGCAGCGAGCACGTCAAGTATAAATGCCTTGTCCGTTTGGGGAGGTGTGCGCGTAGTCAGCAGAGGCTCATGTGCGGAGCCAGGTGAAAGTATAAACAAGGCTTTACCATGTCAATAACTGTTCTGTTAATAACCCTCTTCTGACCTGACTGTCTACGGGTGAGGATACAAAAATGCTTAACTATCTGTAGTTTTTTCATGAAAGCCCTGGAGCTGTCAAAAGTACTTTTCTGACAAATAAACCTGAATTTATCGGTCCAGGTAACATGGAGAACGATTAAACATTGTTCATTTACATGTACTACCGACATTGTAACAATACAAAGTGGGCTAAAAAAAACGGCAGTTAGACTTTAAATGTAAAGACTAAAAATGTTGTATTAGTTAGCTGTTATATGATAATTCACGAGTTCACACTTACAAATAAGTCATATACGCACCTTATGCGTATTTGGCGTGCTGTCTGAGGAGAGGGCTCCGAGCTCGCTATTTGGCCCAACCCAGAGTACTCCCCCCGTATTCCTGGCTGTGGTGGGAACAAGCCGAGAGTGAGGAGTCGGGTGGTGGAGGGATGCTGAAAACTGCCAAGAAATGTAGGTGAGTCGACTGTGTGTGTGTATATATATATATATATATATATATATAGAGGCTTCCTCTCATGCTGATAGGATTAGACATGATAATTGCTGATGACAAGCTGATTGGATAGATCATTTGAACGTGCTCCTCCCAAACTTAGTTAATGAAACATAATTTTGAGATGACCATACTAAAAACTAAATGCTATTTAATGAAAAGGACAAGCTCTTCTATAAGTTCCACCCCCGTTAACACAGGAAAAACATTGTAAAGAAGAAACACGACTGAGCCAGACATTTTAAGGTTACACAGGGAAAGTTGTATTGAAGAATTTTCAGTGCTCAACAAGGCTGTAAATACATTCGACAACCTTTAAAAAGTGAATAAATGGCTAAAGCATTTAGGCTGAGATAAATATTCTAGCATTGCCTGTAGAAAAGTAAATAAATACATTCAGGATCATAACACGTTCTAAATTGCTACGCTACCAAGAAACCTTCATTAAACCAAACATATCTGGTTGTGCAACTGCACTTTATTGCCTCGGTGCACAGTGACAAATGCTGGCAGTTCTCTAAAAAGAGCTGGTAATTATAGGCTGAAGTATCAACCGCAGATGAGACAAAAAAGGTGAACGGTTGCCCCCTCCGCCCCAGGACAGATGAACACAGCTTTCACCATTATGAGCAGAACACAAAAAACCCTCTGTCCTCTAAACTTTAGGCAACTGAGATTCTCATTTTAAATGGTAACCATCTCTGACATGTGCCTCTAATGGAATTTTCAAGCACTGGGGCATTTCGCCCCCCTCATTTCATTTGTTAAAGTCAGGCCTATAACGCACACAGGTTGTGCTTCGCGGAGCAAAGAGGATTTCCAATCTTTAAACAAGAAAGTTAAAAAGCTGAAGAAAAGTGATACATACCTATGGATTTTCTGCCTCTTCCCTCACTGCTGTTAAATTTTACCTATAACTCAAGCATAGAAGGTGGAGATGAAAACTAAAAGCACACCTAAAGGGAGATTTCCATCTAAATCCCATTTCAACTTCTGTAAGTATTGCGCCTTGGCATTTGTCTAGCTCATGATTTTTCCTGTTAGCGCCTTCCCAGAAGACTGCTTGTTCAGACAATTAAATCACATATCTTTACTGTCAAAGTATCTTATAGCATGGCTGCCATCATTGGTCCAGTGAGACCATATGATAACAACCTGACTTATGCAATTACTTCCATGACAGTAGTAGATTTAGGGCACCTACACGAGAGAATGTTGCGAATACATTGGTTTCAATGGGGATTGTGCTTCACAAGGAAAAACGTAAAGTGACACTCCGTTATGAGACCAAGATTAATAAAATCTGGGCTTCCAATTCATTGTAATCCCTCTAGGCTTCCAAATTGAATATGTCAGTTTGAAACAAAACTGATTAGCCTGTTAAAATAGCTGATTAGCCTGCTAAAATAGCTATCAATGCTAAAAAAGAGACAACTAGAATACTATTTTGACTACCTTACAGCTAGCCTCACAGCTTGGTAAACTGCTTACTGATATCTGCAATATTAGCATACAAATAGCTGATTAACTTGTTAAAATTCTAATAATTACAACTATTCACTAGCCTGCAAGGTTTCCAGATTGCTACAATGTGCACTTTTGAGGAAGTAGGAGAGAGTGGGGGTAAGTTGACCCACCCCCTGTCTCTAGGTAACTGTACACATTTGGTGCCATGTGACCATAAATCCAGGAAGCAACTATAATTTCTTTCTGACTGTGGTAAGTGGTAAGTATTATTTTTTTTCACAAGAAACTGTTTTTATCCTATCAAAGTAAATTTTACACTGCAAAAAATGCTCTTCTTATTTAGTATTTTTTTTCTTGTTTCCAGTCCAAATATCTAAAAATTCTTAAATCAAGATGCTTTTACTAGATAAGTAAAATGACATAAGATATTTTTTCTTGTTTTCTTGAAAATCAAATCAAAATGAAGTGAGTTTTTGCTTAAAACAAGCAAAATTATCTGCCAATGGGGTGAGAAAAATAATCTTATTTCTGTTTGGGATAACAAGATTTCAATCAGAAACAAGATTATTTTTCTGATTATGACTGTTATGTCAAAGCAAATTTATCCAGGCCTAAAAATATATACCAAACATATTGGTGATTTGCTAATGTATAAAACCATGTGAATGATTTAGCTAAAGATTAGCTAAAGCCTTAATTACTAGGCCAGGCAGTTTTTTTTCCAAAATGGTGGCTGTGGGGCAAAGTAAACCAAATGCTATGGGGTAAACTCAGCCAGCGGTTCAACTTACCCCACTATGAGGCACTGAAGTTAAGTAAAAATTTTTAAGTAAAAATGTTTTATTTCAGTGTAGTGTTGCACAACTGATTTGGCTTTTCATATTTTAAACATTGCAGAAAAGATATCATGCCAAGAAACTATAAGAGGAAGACCAACTGGGGCTCAACACCCCTTGAGGAAATGAAGAGAGCAGCAACTGATGTAAAGGGTGGAAAATCCATCAGAGCTGTGGCAAAAGAAAGAAATATTGACAGGTCAACCTTACGTAGATATATAAATAAGAAGGAGGGGAAGGAAGTGAAAACGTCTCGGTTACGTATGTAACCCTCGTTCCCTGAAGGAGGGAATGGAGACGTACGTCAGAACTGACTGACGAATTGGGATCTATTTTCAGAGACCAATCTACTTCGAGTGTTTATAAACGAGCCAATGAAGATTGGCATGCGGTTGTCGCATTCCACGATCCGCCCCGCATCGCGGGCATAAATACGGAAGTGGAAGTACCGCATATCGCTTTTCAACTGAGGAGCCGAGACGAGAGACTCGGGACCGAGACGTTCCCTTTCAGTCGGTCACGTTCGACGTACGTTGAATTGGGATCCCTACCAACACGCCAGGGATGATGGCCCTTCCAGTGCCCTGCCTGAGCTCGCTGGACCACACCTATGTTGGAGTGGGAGTCAGGGCTCCCGGCAGGGAAGGTCAGTCACTGCTGTTCCTGCAAGACCCACTCAGTATGACTATTGGATAACGCTGGGAAAGGGTGCCCGTCTCGTGGAGATGGTACGCTGCGGAGCCATGTCCTTCAATGGAAGGAGAGGTGGCGGAATACACATAAGGACTAACCTATCAGGGTAGTACTACATATGGCACTCTCTGGGGTGGATCCAACCTGATCCCAGGGGGGAAAGAACACCACCAGAGACAACAGAGCGGGCTCTGTCAAGGGAAAGACGCGGGGCTAGCCGAGTAGGGTAGCTGGTACCGTGGAGAATACACATATGGGGTTGCCGTTAGGGAACCGCTACATATGGACCCCAGCCTACACACACGTTCCACATGCATACAGGTGCAGACCTGCCGTCAGACGGCCGCAACGTCTGACACCGAAGGGGTGACGGAGGAGCTCGACAGGGTTAGCCGTTTCCGGGGAACACAACTGGAGATAATAGACGCACGTATCCGGCCCAGGGGGCGGGAGTGGCGTTGCAAGCCGACACTAAAACAGGCACTTAGCGCTACTGGCCACTGGGGGCGAGGATGCGAGAAGATACCGGCTCTACACGGAGGCTATAGAATCTAGCGAACGTGTTAGGTGTCGCCCAGCCCGCAGCTCTACATATATCTGTCAGCGAGGCGCCTTGAGCCAGCGCCCAGGAGGAAGCTACACTCCTTGTGGAGTGCGCTCGCACCCCGAACGGGCAAGGCACGTCTTGGGACTGGTAAGCCAAGACGATAGCATCCACTGTCCAGTGGGCTAACCTCTGCTTGGAGACAGCCTTTCCCTTCTGCTGGCCTCCGTAACAGACGAAGAGCTGCTCTGAGGTTCTAAAGCTTTGAGTTCGGTCCACGTAGGCACGGAGAGCGCAGACGGGACAGAGCAAAGCTAGGGCTGGGTCTGCCTCCTCCGAAGGCAGCGCTTGCAGGTTCACCACCTGATCCTGGAAGGGAGTGGTAGGAACCTTGGGCACGTATCCAGGCCGGGGTCTCAGGACAATGTGAGAGTTGGCCGGCCCGAATTCTAGGCACGATTCGTTGACCGAAAGTGCATGCAGGTCCCCTACCCTCTTGATTGAGCCAATGCAGTCAGGAGCACTGTCTTCATGGACAGGATGTTTAACTAGACTGTAAAGGCTCAAAGGGAGGACCCTGAAGTGCTCTGAGCACCAGGGCTAGGCCCCAAGAGGGTACCGAGGTTGAACGAGGAGGATTCAGTCTCCTCGCACCTCTGAGGAACCTGACGATTAAGTCGTGCTTCCCTAAGGACTTACCTTCCACTACATGGTGATACGGCGCTATTGCGGCGACGTACACCTTGAGGGTGGAGGGAGACAGCCTTCGCTCCAGCCCATCTTGTAGGAAAGAAAGCACGACATTAATCGAACACCTTCGGGGGTCTTCCCGGCGGGAAGAACACCACTCAACGAACAGGTTCCACTTCAGGCCGTAGAGGCGCCTCGTAGAGGGGGCCTCCGCGTCCAGCCCAGGGACCAGACATGGAGTTTCCAGAGGTCTGGACGTGGGTGCCATAGAGTGCCCCGCCCCTGAGAAAGCAGGTCATTTCCTCAGGGGGATCGGCCAGGGAGGGGCTGTCGCGAGGAGTGTGAGTTCGGAGAACCAGGTCCGGTTGGGCCAGTAGGGCGCAACTAACGAGACCTGCTCCTCGTCCTCCCTGACCTTGCACAGTGTCTGTGCGAGAAGGCTCACTGGGGGAAACGCATACTTGCGTAGGTCCTGGGGCCAGCTGTGCGCCAGTGCATCCGTGCCGAGGGTGCCCCCGGTCAAGGAATAGTACAACTGGCAATGGGTCGAGTCCAGAGAGGCGAACAGGTCTACCTACGCGGCCACTCTCCCGGAGGTGTCGACTGACGAGAGAGCTTGTCGGCTGTCTGGTTCAGCGCACCTGGGATGTGAATGGGCCAAAGCGACCTCAGACGCTTCTGACTCCACAGGAGGAGATGGCGGGCGAGTTGGAGCATGCAACGGGAGTGTAGACCACCCTGACGGTTGATGTACGCAACGGCCGCAGTGCTGTCTGTACGGACCAGCATGTGCTTGCCCTGTAGCGGCTTTTTGAGGCAACCCAGGGCGAGACGTACTGCCAATAACTCTAGGCAATTGATATGCCAACGCAGTTGGGGCCCCGTCCACAGACCCGAAACTATGTGCCCCAGCTCATGGATGAGGCATCCGTGAAGACCACAGCATGCCTGTACACCTGTTCTAAGGACACTCCCGCCCGTAGAAACGAAGGGTCCGCCCAGGGGTTGAAGGTTTGGCGACAGTAAGGAGTAACTGAGACCCGGTACTTGCCGCTCTGCCACGCCCATCTCGGGACTCTGTCGTGAAGCCAGCGTTGAAGCGGTCTCATATGAAGCAATCCGAGCGGCGTTACCGCGGCTGCAGATGCCATATGCCCCAGGAGCCTCTGAAAAAATTTCAGTGGGACCGCTGTCCTGCCTTTGAACGTATTCAAGCAGTTCAACACTGACCGGACTCGCTCCTCTGTGAGGCACGCAGTCCGGTTGACCGAATCCAGCTCCATACCGAGATAAGAGATCCTCTGTGTGGGACAGAGTTTGCTCTTCTCTCGGTTGACCCGAAGGCCCAACAAGCTGAGGTGACGGAGCACCAGGTCCCTGTGTTCGCACAACTGATCCCGGGACTGGGCCAATATGTCGTCGAGATAGTTGAGAATCCGAACGCCGCGTTCTCTGAGCGGAACAATGGCTGCCTCCGTGACTTTCGTGAAGACGCGAGGCGACAGGGACAGCCCGAAGTGCAAGACTTTGTACTGATATGCCCTCCCCTCGAACGCAAAGCGTAGGAACGGTCTGTGTCGAGGGAGAATGGAGACATGAAAGTACGCGTCCTTCAGGTCGATCGCTGCGAACCAATCTCGGGGACGGATGCATTCGAAAATGCGTTTCTGCATTAACATTTTGAACGGGAGCTTGTGCAGGGCCCGATTCAGAATGCGCAGGTCCAAGATTGGTCTTAACCCACCACCTTTCTTGGGTACAATGAAGTAAGGGCTGTAGAACCCCCGACCTCATATCGACTGGAGGAACCGGCTCGATCGCATCCTTCGCCAGCAGGACATCGATCTCTGACCGCAAGACATGGGCATTGCTGCTCCGCACGGTGGTGGAGAGGATGCCCCTGTACTTGGGCGGCCGGCGCGCGAACTGAATCGCGTAGCCGAGTCTGATGGTACGGACGAGCCAGTGAGACGGCCTGGGGAGACCTAGCCAGGCTCCCAGAGACCGAGCAAGCGGGACCAACGGCACCACAGACGTACCCGGGGTGAGGCAGCGAAGTGGAGTACGCAGACCCGACTCGGGTGGCCCGGAGGCGGCCCGGAGGCGGCCCGGAGTGTTGTCTGAGTAAGCCAAGGTGGGGCAGAGTGTGGGTGAGGATGCCCGGGGCCGTCCTCGGTGCCCATACTGCTGCTCGCACACTGCCAACCTGGTCCTCTCGGGGCCCAGGGAGGGAGGAAACTGCTCTTTTATTGAGAATGTGGGTACCGCTGGACTCCGGAGAGCCAGCGGCAGGATGTTGTGTGAACCAGCCTTCTCGGTGACATTCTCCCCCCGGTCCTCCTCCGGGGGGAGGAGGGGTGTGGACACCATCTCCCCTAGAGCAGCTCCTCTTCTCCCTGGGCTGCCCGTCTCAGGGCCGCTTGCCCTTGCGCTTGCCTGCGGACTTCGCGGGACCCTGGACGGGTTGGGCGGCACCCCTACGCCCGGCGCCCTGCTTCCCAGGTGGAGGCTGCTGCTTGGACTTAGCAGGGGCGGAGGTGGACGCAGGGGGACGCCCTCGGGTCGCCGGAGCAGGATGTTTTTGATCACCTCCGTTTGCTTCTGGGCCACCGAGAACTGCTGAGCGAAGTTCTCGATGGAGTCGCCGAAGAGGCCGGCCAGCCACAGGTGGTGCTCCTGGACCACTAGTGTGGACATCGCCCAACCCAGGGAGTGTGCGGTGACTTTCGTCGCCCGGAGGGCGAGGTCCGTCGCGGTCTGCAGTTCCTGCATAACCCACTGGGCCGGGGCGCTGAGAACCAGCACGGGCCATCCCGAGATACAAATCGTCCAGCCGCGAGGGTTCGGGACACGGTGGAGGGTTCCACTCGAGCCCGACACTCGCGGCGTCCCGGGAAAGCATAGCTGTGAGCTCCGGATCAGACTCGGGCAACGCTACCACACCGGAAGGGGGTAGCGCAGCCGAATCCTCATCTCCGGAGTCCATTAGCTCGTCCCCGATGCAGCTATCGAAACCATGTCCTCAGCCGGAGCCCCGAAAGTAACAGCTGGTCCCCCGCAGGAAGGACTAGGCTGCTCTTCTGGAAGCTCCACCGGCACAGCGGAGGGGGGAGGGGCCCGAGGAGCCTGTTGACCCGGCGGGAGTGCCCTCATAGTAACCCTCAGGTCACTATGCCCTTTGCAGCGGGAGGACCACTAGATCGGGGGATGCGCAATGGGACTCCACCCCGTCTGAGGTATTCGAGTCTAGACCGTAATACTGCGATGGTCATGTTCCCGCAATGGGAACATGAGTCATCCACGAAAGCCGCCTCAGCGTGCTGAACGCCCAAACACGTGAGACAGCGATTGTGTCCGTCAACTGGGAACAGATAACGACGGCATCCAGAAACATACGGTTTGAATGAGATCTTGAAAAAGACGGAGGGTCAAACTGTGTTGCTCTTTTAGAAAAGGAAAAAACCGCTCCGATCAGTGCCGAGGCACACAGGGGAAATGGCTGCGGCTCGCAGTGGTTCAAAGGTGCAAGCCCGCTGAGAGCACTCACAGGAAAAAACGCCCAGCGAGCTGTGAAAACAGCTGTTTACTTCTTCCTCGCGACCACCACTGTAGGGCACCGTCACACCGACACCGGAACACTAGAGCGATCCTCTTCACGAGACTCACTGAAAACACTCTTCGTAGGAACACACACAAAGGTACTGTTCGACTCCGAAGTTGAAAGCGATATGCAGTACTTCCACTTCCGTATTTATACCCGCGATGCGGGGCGGATCGTGGAATGCGTCAACCGCATGCCAATCTTCATTGGCTCGTTTATAAACACTCGAAGTAGATTGGTCTCTGAAAATAGATCCCAATTCGTCGGTCAGTTCCGACGTATGTCGAACGTGACCGACTGAAAGGGAACTGTAGGGTACAGTGGAACAGCAGAGGCAAAGAGAGTCTTCACCTATGTCCACGGGTTAGATATAAAGACCACTTCATCACAGGAGCACCTCAAGGATCAATTGGTACCTCCACCAGATCTGGCTGGATCAATGAAGACACCTTTGCTGAGTTCCTTGAACATCTGGTTCAGCACACCAACTGCTCCTCTGACCATCCCATGCTGCTAATCCTTGATAACCATGAGGCCCACATTTCACTAAGGGCAGTGGATATAGCAAAGAGAAAGGGTATTGTTCTGCTCACCATTCCACCCCACACATCCCATCACCTGCAGCCACTGGACAAGAGCATTTATGGTCCATTTAAGACCTATTACAACAAAGCTCTTGATGGTTGGATGAGATCTAACCCAGGCAAAACAGCCACCATTTACCAGCTCCCTGGATGTGTGAATGAGGCTTTCATGTCAGCGATGACACCACGGAATATAACTTCTGGATTCAGGTCCACAGGGATTTCCCCTTACAACAGAGATATTTTTTTCTGACCAGGAGTTTGAGCCATCCATGGTAACAGACAGGCCAAACCCTGAGCTACAGTCTGCTGCTGCAGATGATCCACCAGTTGTTTCAACCTCCATCACTTCTGAGCTGCCTTCATCATGCCCCATATGTGGATGTGAGGCCAGAGGGGAACTGGCACCCCGACTGAGCCTGGTTTCTCCCAAGGTTTTTTTTCTCCATTCTGGCCCTGAAGGAGTTTTGGTTCCTTGCCACCGTCGCCTTTGGCTTTGGCTTGCTCAGTTGGGGACACCTAAATTTCAACTATATTACTGATCCGCCCGCATTGACACTATATGATAATTGAAATGAGCTGGATGACATCACCGTTTTCTCCAGAGCGGCTGTACAGCCGAATCAAATTCCGTTGCATTATTTTCCTGTTACCACTGTGAAGCTGCTTTGAAACAATTGCCATTGTGAAAAGCGCTATATAAATAAAGGTGATTTGATTTTGATTTTGATTTGATGTGCTTCACCAAGTGACACAGATTTGCATCCCAGCCACACTGCACTGGAAATTCTACCCTTACCCAAAAGTCCGAATCCCAAGGCACAAACAAAGAGAAAGCGTGTGAAGACAAGAATCCTAACTGATACTCCTGAAAAGCAAGCAATTGAAAGGGCTCATGAAGAGAGAAAAAAATAAACAGCAGGGGAAAAAGCAAAGTAACATTAAAGAAAAAGAAAAGCTCAAGAAAACACAAACCAAGAAAAAAGTTACAGTGTACAGCAGCTCTGATGAGAGTGATGTTCCCATACCACTTGATGACATTCCTGAGCATGAGAGCTCTGAGGATGAGAGTAGCGAACCAGACATCGCAGATCTGTTGGTTGGTGACTTTGTTGTAGTTAACTTTAAAACCAAATGCAGGAGTTATCATTACATTGGCATGGTTGAGAAACTTGAGGACGACGAAGTGAGTGCAAGATTTCTCAGAAATCCAGGGCAGCACTGTCAATGAGAAACCCACTTTTGCATTCAAGGAAAATGATGTGGCTTTTTCCCCACAAAGCGATGTGCTGAACCACAACCTCAAAAGGCTAGGGGAACTGCAAGAAGGGAGCAACACTTCATATTTCCCTGCAATCTTGATGGGTGGAATGTTAAATAGTTGTTGAAGTGCCAAACAGATTCTTCTTTCTTATTTTTTGGTTGGTTTTATGTTGTTTACATTAAAAATAATGTTATGTTAAGTTACATTTAAAGTTAATTTTTTTTTTTTTTTTAACTATGTTCCGGATTAAACTTGAAAAAAGTCAGTGGGTCAGTTTACCTCCACATGGCTCAATTTACCCATTCACTATGATCAATTTACCCCTCATCCTCACCCACAAGACAACTTTTTTTTGAGAAGCCACATTTTCATGGCCCTTTGTTATTGGTGCATTCTTATCATTTCATTTGACAGGAGACATCCTGAAATAAAGGTTGATGTTTTTGTTTGACTTCTGTCTCATTTTTCCATGCACAGAGGACAACACAAGTAAAAGTGGGCTCATCTTACCCAACTCTCCCCTACTAATAATTACACGTCACATATTATATAACAAATGCTACATATGGCCAAAATAATTTAGTTTTAACAGTTAGTTAGCTGACTAGCTTTGAATACCGCTAGCCGATTATCATACTAGTTATGCTAACAGGTTAATCAGTTATCGTATATCTTACCTTACAGCTAGCCTGATAGCATAGCATACTGTTAACTAATAAATCTGTTAGATTAGCATACACATAGCTAATTAGCCTGCTAAAATAGCTACCACTGCTACAAGAGGATACCAAAGGGCTATTTTGTGTAGGCCTACCTTACATCTAGCCTGAGAAGTTAACTCACTGCTAGTTGATGAACCTGCTAGATTAGCATACCAATGGCTGAGCTTGTTAAAACACCTAGCTGATACAAAAGAATAACTAGAATTACTATTTTGATTACCTTACAACTAGGGCTGCACAATGTATAGTTTTAGCATTGATATCGCGATGTGTGCATCCGCGATAGTCACATTGCAGGATGTGCGATTTCAAGTATAGGGATAATAGTTGATCCGTGATCCATATGGGCCAGCTGCACCCCGGTTATGAACGCATGTGATTCGCAGATTAACTGCAAAGTTTAACCATTATAGAGTGAAAGTTTTTCATTTGCATGTGCTTTTAAATCGAGTCAGGCATCAAGCGCAAGAGGACTAGCACACAGAGACACACAGACAGCACGTGAATGCCGAATTCAGTTCTCTTTCTCTTTCTTTTGAGGTTGAACGGACACGGACACGTGCACGTAAAATAAAGTCAAAATACTCGTCTTGATGAGTATCCTCGTAAACACAGTCGGTTATGTGTTGTAAACAATTGAGAAAGAAAATAGATGCGTATCAATTGTCTTTCACTTTTACTTATATTGGATCCGTGCATTCATCTTAAAGTGACAGCAGCCTACTATACCCGCAGCTGTTTGTGTCACCAATGTTAATCAAACAACAAAATAAAAAGACAAATCACTTTTGTAGCTTTAACAAAGATAAATTGTATTCATTATATTAATTATATTTATACAGTAAATACAGTGTTATTTTACATTTGATTATACCATTTCTGTACCTGAGTACTGTTAGACTTACCTGAAAAACATCCAGCACTGCTTATTTAATTTTTATCTTTGATATATTGTATTTATCTGCTTGTAATTTGTTTATTATTTTATATGCAGATGCATAAAAATCACCACAATCATCCTAGGATGATTAATTCTTTACAAATAGAGCTATTGAAATCATCTATTGAAATTGTTTTCATATTGCAATATATATAAGTTTTTCCCAATATCGTGCAGCCCTACAGCTTAGTACACTGCTAGTTGATGAACCTGTACGATTACCATAGCAATAGCCGAATAGCCTGTTAAAACAGCTAGCTGCTACAAAAGGATAACTAGAATTACTATTTGGATTACCTTACAGCTAAACTGACAGCTTAGCATACTGCTAGCTGATGAACCTGCAACATTATCATAGCAATAGCTGATTAGGCTGCTAAAACAGCTAAAGGATAACTAGAACTACTGTTTGGTTTACTTTACAGCTAATACTAGTTGATTAACCTGGAGGATTACCATATCAATGGTTGAATAGCCTATTAAAACAGCTAGCTGATACAAAAGGATAACTAGAATTACTATTTCGATTACCTTACAGCTAAACTGACATCTTAGCATACTGCTAGCTGATGAACCTGCAACATTATCATAGCAATAGCTGATTAGCCTGCTAAAACAGCTAAAGGATAACTAGAACTACTATTTGGTTTATTTTACAGCTACTTCTAGTTGATGAACCTGCAAGATTACCATATCAATGGTTGAATAGCCTATTAAAACAGCTAGCTGATACAAAAGGATAACTAGAATTACTATTTGGATTACTTTACAGCTAAACTGACAGCTTAGCATACTGCTAGCTGATGAACCTGCAACATTATCATAGCAATAGCTGATTAGCCTGCTAAAACAGCTAAAGGATAACTAGAACTACTATTTGGTTTATTTTACAGCTACTTCTAGTTGATGAACCTGCAAGATTACCATATCAATGGTTGAATAGCCTATTAAAACAGCTAGCTGATACAAAAGGATAACTAGAATTACTATTTGGATTACCTTACAGCTAAACTGACAGCTTAGCATACTGCTAGCTGATGAACCTGTAAAATTATCATAGCAATAGCTGATTAGCCTGCTGAAACAGCTAAATGATAACTAGAAATACTATTTGTTTTGCCTTACAGCACACCTGACAGCTACTTCTAGTTGATGAACCTGCAAGATTACCCTATCAGTAGTCGAATTTCCTGTTAAAAAGATAGCTGTTACAAAAGGATAACTAGAATTACTATTTTGATTACCATACGGCTAAAGTTGATGATACAAAATGATAACTAGAATTTATTTTCTAGAATG
Source organism: Coreius guichenoti (assembly GCA_039654105.1). NCBI lineage: Eukaryota > Metazoa > Chordata > Actinopteri > Cypriniformes > Gobionidae > Coreius > Coreius guichenoti. Next base: position 25,237,557 of record CM077192.1, read on the forward strand.
CAGTTAATATTTCCTATTGATATTTTTCCACAACCTCAAAATGAATCATATTAATTCATATAAAACTACTTGTTTGACTCTTTTTGGCCAGTGAGCTTGATCAAATTAAGGCAAATAACTTCATTTAAATGAAACTTACTTGTTTAAAAAAAAACACACAAAAAAAAAAACCCACATATAATTGTGTGCTACTTGATTCAATCAGGAGTGTTATTTGCATGAGAGATTTTCCAAACGAGTCATGTGAATTAATAGCGGATCGAGCAATCCACTGGGGATCCAAATGAGCGTAATGACCCATGCAATTTCCATCTGATGCATGGCATGTAAATTAGGATGTGACACCTTTTATAAGTGGTGAAATTTGCATTTTCCCATCATTCAAAACGCTAAGCTTTATGACTGGTCAATGTATAGCAAGGTAATTGCGTAACTACTTTGCAGTACGTTCATGTCTAATTTCCTCTTGTATAAGGCCATTCATTTATATCTTTTCCTGCAGTATGAGTTAAAATGACTGTAGGTCATTGAAACTGAAGCCTTCAGGAGTGACTGAGATTCAGAACATAATAATTATTCTTGGTTAAATGTTAGTGAAAGTTTTTCAGTACATCAGCATTGATGGCAGCAAGGGATAGTTCACCTATTATATTATCTTGTCATAATTTACTCACCCTCATGTTGTTCCAACCCATTTTTACTGTATTGTATTGATGATGCCTGCATTTACTACACTTTATGCTGGTTTGGAGGTTACAAGAGTGTGCTGAATACTAAATAAGTACCATGTTAATAACCTTTCGGGCATCGTGATTGTTTAACAGCTACAGCTAGTGTAATATTTCAGATCATTACTGAATATTCCACATCCCCCTGTCCTGCTGTTTGCTCTTGTCTGATTTTAAATTGGTTCATAACTAAATTACTAGGCTGTCACATTCACGGTTTGATACGGTCTCTGTACTGTGTGTTTTTATTATCATAGTGAGCCAACATTGTCTATGAATGGTTAGTGTGCAGCAGTGTGAATGAATTACAGTAATAAAGACCCTTAAATTTGAGTTGAGATTTCAGGCATTGTGAATAGTGTTGAATCTCCTGAAAGTGACGAAACAAACAAACAAACAAACAAACAAACAAAAAAACGCCCATCTTTGTCTCCTCTGAAAATAAAATAATAAATCATACCCAACAAATATTGTACAGTAACTAATTACCTGATCCTATTAATTCCTATTTTCCTGTATTTTACACTGCAACAATCAAACAAATAAAGAAATAAATATGGTAATTGACAGGAGACTAACATTAATTTCTCTTGCTGTTTTGCCAGTACTTTACACTACAAAAATACATTAATAAATAAATAACCCTTTTCAGGTATAAGTATCTTATTTGTCTGTGTGTGTATATATATATACTGTGTATATATATATATATATATATATACACACTATATTGCCAAAAGTTTTGGGACACCTGCCTTTACATGCACATGAACTTTAATGACATCCCATTCTTAATCCATAGGATTTAATATGGAGTTGGCCCACCCTTTGCAGATATAACAGCTTCAACTCTTCTGGGAAGGCTTTCCACAAGGTTTAGGAGTGGGTTTATGGGAATTTTGACCATTCTTCTAGAAGTGCATTTGTGAGGTCAGGCACTGATGTTGGACGAGAAGGCCTGGCTCGCAGTCTCCGCTCTAATTCATCCCAAAGGTGTTCTATCGGGTTGAGGTCAGGACTCTATCGGGTGCAGGCCAGTCAAGTTCCTCCACACTAAACTCGTTCATCCATGTCTTTATGGACCTTGCTTTGTGCACTGGTGCGCAGTCATGTTGGAACAGGAAGGGGCCATCCCCAAACGTTCCCACAAAGTTGGGAGCATGAAATTATCCAAAATGTCTTGGTATGCTGAAGCATTAAGTGTTCCTTTCACTGGAACTAAGGGGCCAAGCCCAACCCCTGAAAAACAACCCCACACCATAATCCCCCTTCCACCAAACTTTTCACTTGGCACAATGCAGTCCGGCAAGTACCGTTCTCCTGCCAACCGCCAAACCCAGACTCATCCATCGGATTGCCAGACAGAGAAGCGTGATTCGTCACTCCAGAGAACACGTCACCACTGCTCTAGAGTCCAGTGGCGGCGTGTTTTACACCACTGCATCCCACGCTTTGCATTGCACTTGATGATGTAAGGTTTGGATGCAGCTGCTCGGCCATGGAAACCCATTCCATGAAGCTCTCTATGCACTGTTCTTGAGCTAATCTGAAGACCACACAAAGTTTGGAGGTCTGTAGCTATTGACTCTGCAGAAAGTTAGCGACTTCTGCGCACTGTGCGCCTCAGCATGCGCTGACCCCGCTCTGTGATTTTACGTGGCCTACCACTTCGCTGCTGTTGTTCCCAATTGTTCCACTTTGTTATAATACCACTAACAGTTGACTGTGGAATATTTAGTTGTGAGGAAATTTCAAGAATGGACTTATTGCACAGGTGGCAATCTTTCACGGTACCACGCTTGAATTCACTGAGCTCCTGAGAGCGACCCATTCTTTCACAAATGTTTGTAGAAGCAGTCTGCATGCCTAGGTGCTTGATTTTATACACCTGTGGCCATGGAAGTGATTGCAACACCTGAATTCAATGATTTGGAGGGGTCTCCCAATACTTTTGGCAATATAGTGTATACAGTATGTGTGTGTGTGCGTGTTAAAATAAATGAAATTTTTTGCAGAGAAACTGTGTGGTTAAAATGAGAAGAGGCAATTACAGATAAAAATATAATCTTTTATCCATCAGTACAATCATAAAAATTCATGCCGAGGGGTTGCCTTGACATTTCCTTCCGTTTTTTGGATCCTGCTCATGACCAAATGTGGAATATCTAATTCTGGAAGGAAGGAGTTAAACATGTTTTGCAGCAGCCAGAAATGCCTGAGATGAAATGTCAAATACTTACTTAAGATGCAGCTGAAATAGATCAATGTGTCCTGAGTCGTTTCTCAATATCCTGAGTTCCCCCACTACCAAATGGAAAGGCCAAGACGCAAATACACATTCCATGGCAAGCAGGTTAATAACTTTCATTCCTGTGGATTGTATAAATTGGGTTTTATTGACACCTGCTATTCCTTGCTTGATAGAGGGAAAGACCTCATCAGATCGAAGACGTATCTATTTGTGGCCAAGTCTGTCTTTTTAGGTCTCAATTTTGCTTAGTTTAAGCCCCCATGCTGGGTGGAAATGAAGAGATGCATTGGTTTTATTTCCAAACCTTTGTGAGAATAATCATTTCGATCATGTTCATGTTCCGTTCCGTAAGAAGGAGGTTATGGGTATCATTTGATGGCTCCCTTGCGTCAACAAACTGAAAGTCGCAGACAGCATGTCCACAGACCACCATGTTCTCAGGCACATTTACACACACGAAGACAAAAACTTAGTATCTCAGGTCTGATTGGCTGGCTTTTCGCACAGGTTCTTACTCGTCTGCCTGCTAATTAAGGTAAAAAAAAGTATTTATTAGGCCTACCCCATTATGTTGTATAGAACACGCAAATATAATAAAACGCAAACTATAAATTGTCGAATTTAATGTTTGCTGTTGTGTTTAATCAGTTGGTTTGTAAGATAAGCAAGTGCATTAGCTTGTAAGCTAACTAGTGCACCGACTAGCTTTGAATACAGCAAGTAGATTAACTTTTTAGCTTAACATATAGTTAATTGGGTAGCCTGTTAACTTAACATATAGCTAACAGCCTGTTAGCTTAGTACATCGTTAGCTGATTAAACTCGCCATTAGCCAATTAGCCTGCTAACAGAGCAAACCCTGGTAGAAACAACTAATAAGAATGCTATTTTGATTATATTGATGAAGAAATTAATAAATTCACATTAAAAAATAAACCAAATTATGACCAAGATGTTACAGCTGACTTCCCAGTCTGATTGGCTGGTTGATGTGTAAGTTCTTAGTCTTCCTGGTAACAAAGTTAAATCAAAGTGCAGTGTGTAGTAGGCCTATTTATGAGGATCTATTGACAGAAATGCAATATAATATACATAACTATGTTTTCAGTGATGTATAAAGACCTTACATAATGAACCGTTATGTTTTTATGACCTTAGAATGAGCCATTTCTATCTACATACACCGCGGGTCCCCTTACAGTGAAATCGCCATTTTGCACCGTCATGTTTCTACATTAGCCCTTAACGGACAAACTGCTCTACAGAGCGCTAGCTACTCCCTGCTGTCTCAGACAACGATATTTGTGTCCTGTGTTGGCTCCCGTAGCTTCTCCATGTGCTTCGAAAGGGAGGGGTGAGCGGTGGGCAGTTGCAATTTACAACCTCACCGCTAGATGCTGCTAAAATTTACACAGTGCACCTTTAAAGTATAATAAGCTAACTGTAAACTAACTGATTAACCTGTTATCTTAAAATACAATAGCCTGTTAGCTTAGCACATAATTAGACTGCTCCATTTGCCAATTAGCCTGCTAACATAGCTACCTCTGGGACAAACAACTAACAAGAATGCTATTTTTAATTACATAGAAGGTGAAATTCATGACCAAAATGTTATATATGAAATGTGAAATGACCTTATATGCATCAGTGTCGTCAGTATACATGCTGAGCCGCGACATTTGCTGCGGCGTAAACAAGTCAAAGACGCATTAGCACACATTTGAGCCATGACAGTGGTTTAGCAAATGTGTTTTGCAAGCCACACAGATTTCCTTCCTTCAACCCCTCACTTTCAGAATTAAAGACACTCTCTCCAACTGTGATTGAAAGACGTTTCTCTGTCATCATCTGACAGGCCTGAGCTTCCAGCACACAACGTCTTCTGCTGACAGTGCAGTGCTTGTCAACCGCGCACACGCTTGTGCGCTAACGCACCGCCAATCAAACACAGCTTTGATCCCATGCTTTCCTACTAGAACTTAAACAGAAGTGTTTCCATGACTGTCCCTTGTGGGATTGCGGTAGACAAGGCTTATGCAAGTAATAGTCTGAACAGAATCTGAATTAAATGGGTGCTATTATTTTTTTTACATTTTCAACTTTCTTTAGTGTGTAAAGTTGCTGTTTGAGCATGAAAAAGGTCTGCAAAGTTACAAAGCAAAAAGTTACCAGAATAATATACTTACTCTATATCAGTAAACAATGTTTCTAAACTTCCTGAAACACCTCGATTGTAGTCTTGAGTTTTCTTCTACACAAAATAAAGGGGACGAGGCCTGGTTGAGCTGTGTTAGTAGTGTGTTGAAACCATAGACTGTATAAAACAATGGACGTAGTGTCTGTGACGTCACCCGTAGGTTTCTGAAGAGCAAAGTGGGCGGAGCCATCTTGGCAGCGCGTCACCGCTTGCCACTCCCTGATAACGGAAAATGGGCAAAGAGGCGGGACGTGGGTGGAATAACAGACAGCAGACAAACAGCTAATAGCGACAGCAGCGGCAATCCACATGTCACTCAAGTGGCCACGCCCTTAATTATGCAGAACTTTAAGGCTTAATTAAATGTAGTTGGGGACACTTAAATTTCAACTATATTACTGATCTGCCCGCATTGACACTACATGATAATTGAAATGAGCTGGATGACATCACCATTTTCACCAGAGCGGCTGTACAGCCGAATCAAATTCCGTTGCATTATTTTCCTGTTACCACTGTGAAGCTGCTTTGAAACAATTGCCATTGTAAAAAGCGCTATATAAATAAAGGTGATTTGATTTGATTTGTAAATGCATGAGTTATAAAAAAAAAAATCACCCCCCTCACAGCTGTCATGAAGGGCAAAATTAACTGTATAGACCAAAACCACTTTTTGTACCAGGCTGTAAACATGTTTTTTTTCTGCTGTAAAGTTAGGCATTTTAAAATGGGGGGTCTATGGGATAGACTCTCTTTTAGAGCCTGTCTCTACGGCCAGTCGATTAATTGCAGTTTAAGTCACTTCCATGTTGGATTCAAGAGAGAGACCGGAAGGTTGCCGCTTGGTTGAAACTCGGGATTATGGAAAGGGGCGTGACATTTCCCAAACACACTCGAATCGGTTAACCAATCACAACACACTGGTTAGCCGACCAATCAGAGCACACTGCACTTTTCATAATGTGGGTCTTCATAGAGACAAACTAAACAGGGGTGCGTTTTACCCAAGCGACAACCTCCCGCGGTCTCTCTTGAATACAACATGGAAGTGACTGAAACTGCAATTCATTGACTGGCCACTAGAGACAGGCTCCAAAAGGGAGTCAAATCTATATCTCCCCCATGTTAAAATGCCCAACTTTACAGCAGAAAAAAAAAACATATTTACAGCCTGGTACAAAAAGTGGTTTTGGTCTATTCAGCTAATTTTGCCCTTAATGATAACTGTGAGGGGGGTGAATTTTTTTATAAAGCATGGCCACTTGAGTGACAGGTGGATTGTCACTATGGTCAAGCTAGGCAGGTGTGGTTTCAGCAACCAGGCACCTCAGCTCCACCCACATCCCGCCTCTTTGCCCATTTTCAGTTATCCGGGAGTGACGCACGGTGACGTGCTGCCAAGATGGCGACGGCCCACTTTAGGTTCAAAATTTCAAAAATGTTTTTCAGAAACCTTCAGGTGACGTCATGGACACTACACAACGGAGAACATGATGCCATGTTCGTTATTTACAGCAATGATCTAATATTAATTTGATCAAGAACCGATTAATTAGTATGACATCATTAACAATTGTTGAACCAACATGGTTCGAACAACGGATCTGCGATAAGGTACCATGTTTTCGTGTCTATCTAGTTAGTTTTTCCAACGATGCATACTATGGTGGTTAAGCAGTGAGTTATGGCGTTGTACGGGAAACGTAAATCAGAACGTTACTGACAGACTGGGAAGAGAGGTGCTGCAACAATGTCAAATATGTGAAAAATAATGTGCTTTTTGAACACTCAAGCATGAAACTTATTCTAGAAGGCCAAAACCAAAATCAAGACTTTGTAACTTTTAGAGTTTTTTGTTAGCATAGCACATTTAGCACCTGCTGGCAGATGATGTAACTACAACATGTGATTACTTCAGCCGTGTTTCCACCGAAATTACCTAGGACAATCTGTCCCAGGAACTTTTTCCTGTTGCTGTCTGCATTTCCATCGCGGTCTAAAGTACCGTGAAGATTAGGCTAATTAGTCCGGTGACGTAGGACTGCGCGCGACTTTCCAGTTCCCGCTGGATTTCGTCCTCCTCATATAAGCTTAAAGGGGACCTATCATGCAAAATTCACTTTTATAAGGTGTTTGAACACAGATGTGTTTCCAAAGTGTGTGTAAACAACCAGCCTTTAATGGTAAAAATCCACCCAATACTTTTTTTAAAATCCCCATCAATCATTATCAATCTCTCATAACACACTGTTTCATATTTCCCCCTACTCCTACGTAAGAGTCGGGAAACCCTGTCCATGACTGTTGATGATCTGCCCTTTTAGTATAGACACACCCCTGAGTGAGAAGCTCAGAGACTGCCATTTCTGTTGACTCGCTGTATCAGCTAGCTAGAGTATTACAATGTCTGCTCCAAAAAACATTACAAATGTTCTGTTGTTGGATGTACCGCCGAACATACAAGTCTCTACAGACTCCCAGTGTCCAAGCCACTGAGGACACCGTGGTCGAATTTCATTTGTGAAGGAAATCTTCCAATTTTACGAATGTCGGTAAAATGTTGTATATTTGCGCAAATCTTTTTACGCATGACTGCTTCACCAATGAGGATCAGTACAACGCTGGATTTGTGAAAACGTTGTTTCTGAAGGATGGGTCAATACCAATGCTTCATGCTCTAACTTCATATCCAGACCAAGTAAGGATGGCACTTCATATTTTGTAAATGTTTGCAAATTTCCTTTCTGAATGAGCTTTCTAGAATGTTGTAAGGCTAATATGGCTAAAGTTACCATAGTCTCTGACTGTATTCACAGAAACTAGAGCTATGTTATTAGTTTTATCCCGAAAATGCTAGCCGTCTGCGTTATTCATAAACGCACATTTATTATGCATTGTATAGTAGGGTGACGGACGTGTTACGTTCCCACATGAGCACCTATAAAACTATTTATAGATTAACATGACGGTACATGCTAGTTGATAAATTGAATCAACGTAACTCCACAACAACTAACGTTACATAAATGTATCCACTTACCATTCAGAAACGTCCAGGTGCAGTCTAAAACTTGCAACCTCTTCCTGAGTCTCTCCATATGTGTCCGACTCTGGTTCAAACATGTAAGGCTGTACTTCACAACTGGTTATTTCTGACATTTTGGCTGAGTGAGATTCACCTGTTTTGTTGTTGGAGTATCTGAAGCTCGTGTAAAGGATCCGTCCTCTTCTGGAAAGGGGGCGCGGAGCAGCAGCTCATTTGCATTTAAAGGGACACACACAAACAGCGCGTTTTTGCTCACACCCAAATAGGGGCAAATTTGACAAGCTATAATAAATAAATCTGGGGGGTATTTTGAGCTGAAACTTCACAGACACATTCTGAGTTCACCAGAGATTTATATTACATCTTGTGAAAAGGGGCATAATATGTCCCCTTTAAAAAGCCTGAACCTCATTGTCGGTCATATTTTTTAAAACTTTATTGTTGATTCGAATAGCAGACTTTTAAAAATGGTGGTTGAAATGAAATGCTGCGTGGAGTCAACCAATCAAAATGCTGCGTGAACTCACTCAGTCAGCATGTTCAGCACCCAAGTCACACCCCCGAAAGTTCCTGAATTAATTACAATGAGTCAATTACAGGCCAATCTCAAATCTATCCTTTCTGTCAAAAATATTAGAAAAGGCAGTATCCTCACAACTATGTTCCTTCTTAGAAAGAAATGATATCTGTGAGGATTTCCAGTCAGGATTTAGACCATCATAGTACTGAGACTGCTCTCATTAGAGTTACAAATGATTTGCTCTTATCATCCGATCGTGGTTGTATCTCTCTATTAGTGTTATTGGATCTTAGTGTCACATTTGATACTATCGACCACAACATTCTTTTGAATAGGCTTGAAAATTATGTTGGCATTAGTGGAATTGCATTGGCATGGTTTAAATCATACTTATCTGACCGCTATCAGTTTGTAGCAGTAAATGAAGAGATGTCATACCGATCACAAGTTCAGTATGGAGTACTGCAAGGCTCAGTGCTAGGACCGTTGCTTTTCACCCTGTACATGCTACCCTTGGGAGATATCATTAGGAAGCATGGCATTAGTTTTCACTGTTGTGCTGATGATACTCAGCTCTATATTTCTTCGCGCCTGGACGAAACTTACCAATTCACAAGATTAACGGAATGCATAGCTGATAAAAAAAATTGAATGACTAGTAATTTCCTACTTCTTAATTCTGAAAAAACTGAGATTCTAATTATTGGACCAAAAACCTCTGCATGTAGTAACCTAGAATACTGTCTAACACTTGATGGCTGCTCGGTCAAGTCTTCGTCGTCAGTTAGGAACCTGGGTGTGCTCTTTGATTCCAGTGTTTCATTTGAAAGCCATGTTTCTAGCATCTGTAAAACCGCATTCTTCCATCTTAAAAATATATCTAAACTACGACATATGCTCTCAATGTAAAATGCTGAACAGTTAGTTCATGCATTCATGACCTCAAGGCTAGATTATTGTAATGCTCTACTCAGTGGTTGCCCTGCTTGCTTAATAAACAAACTCCAGCTGGTCCAAAACGCAGCAGCTAGAGTTCTTACTAGAACCAGGAAGTATGACCATATTGTCACACTGCATTGGCTCCCTATTAAACATCGTATAAATGATAAAATCTTGCTTATTACTTAAAAAGCACTAAATGGTTTAGCTCCCCAGTACTTGAGCGAGCTCTTAACGCATTATACTCCCTCACATCTATTGCGGTCTCAAAATTATGGCCAGTTGATAATACCTAGAATATCAAAATCAACTGCAGGCGCCTTTTCCTATTTAGCACCTAAACTCTGGAACAGTCTTCCTAGCATTGTTCGGAAAGCAGACACACTCTGTCAGTTTAAATCTAGACTAAAAACACATCTCTTTACTATGGCATACACATAGAACATTATCAATTTCTATTATTCAAGTCAGTTAAATGATCGTTTTAGGCTGCATTAACTAGGTCAGCCGGAACCGGGAACACTTCCCATAACACCTGATGTACTTGTTACATCATAAGAAGAATGGCATCTACGTTAATATTAGTCTCTCTGTTTATCCCGAGGTTTACTGTAGTCAGCCGGATCCGGGCCGTATCCAGATCAGATGGTGGACCTGCACCTAGCCACGACCGACGCATCCCCAAAGTGTCTGCAGAGACCGTGTCAATTAGACTCTCCCCTGTGAAGGCCTCATCGTCACGTCATCCAGTGGCACTGATCCTCAACAAACCCGTCTCCTGCGTGATGACTCCGATCTTCATTCTAAATGTTCTGATCTAATCTGACTTCTGACTTGTAATGTTTGCCTAAATCATAATCATACACTCTTTGTTCGTTGGCCAGAGGAGAACTGGCACCCTGACAGAGCCTGGTTTCTCCCAAGGTTTTTTTTCTCCATTATGTCACCTGATGGAGCTTTGATTCCTTGCCTTCGTCGCCTCTTTTGCCTTTGGCTTTTGGCTTGCTTAATTGGGGACACTAAATATTCAACTATATTACTGATCTGCCCGCATTGACACTATACGAAAATTGAACTGTGTAACGACTGAGACCAATCAGACACATAATTACTTGTTACATTTAACAAATATGCTTTAAATGCTTTATGCTTAGTAACGGACCTTCCCCCAAAGGGCAGGAAAGGTCTCAGTTACCATGGATACCAACTGATAAAATGATAAGTTTATTGCTGGAAAGAATGTGAAAAACAAGGGCCATGGGGAGACCATAGCCTTAAACAGACTTTCCTGCATTAATTTATAGAAAAGCTGTTCTATAAATGAACATGCACCCCAGGACATTGTGCGTATGATTATAACTATCTTGTAAAAGTGTATCTTGTATGGTATTTCGTTTTATGCATATCTTATGAACAAACTACTAGTTAATGTAACCTCACCTATACCTTGTTTGGTGTCTATGAAGTTGTAATTTAAAGCCAGCTGCACATGCAAAGGGACACGCTTGAAACAAAGAGCCATAAAATCTCCAACAGAGGAATCTTCCCGCTTGGAAGATTTGGCCTTCTTCATTGGTCAAGTCAACCCTGAGGGGTGTGACAGGTCCAGACCTTTAAAGAGAGACACTCTTCAGCGGCTCTCTCTCTCTCTCTCTCTCTCTCTCTCTCTCTCTCTCTCGACTGACTACGGACACACATCTGCTGGCTCTCACCTGGCCAAGGCCAGGCTGTAAGGCCTACACACATATCAAGCCATGTGCGTGTGTGGGACAGGAAACCCGATCCGACCATACGGTCACGGGCCGGCACCTCAAGCCATGTGCAACCTCCTCGACCTCGACAGAGTCGAAATAACCTTGCAGTCAACGCAGAAGAAATCGATTGCAACTTCAACACCATCGGACCGAACTATCAAGACTTTCTCCTGCGACGGTACACTGCTCTTCAACCGCTCAGGCAAATGCAAGTAACAATATACTAAATCGCTGTTTAGTTAGTCAAAGCTGTGAACCCCTTTGTTCAAACAAAGGATCTTTCAGTTCCCTTTCAGTCAGTACACTACGAGTTACGTCAGTTACTGACGAAATGGGGGTTTCGCTTAGAAGCCAATCGCCTTTGAGCTCTACAAAACGAGCCAATGGCATGAAGATGCCATGGGTCTGCGGAATTTGCATAACGCAACCCCGCCCCACCGCATGGGTATAAAGGGCGTTGCGTGGCAATCTCGCATTATGTTTCTGCTTCAGAGCCGAGTGTTAGTGTTTCTGCTTCAAGACGAGTGTCTCTCCAGAGTGTTGGTGTTACGGTGCGTTCTAGCGAGTTCCGCATTCCTGTCTGATCTGTGCAGTGATCTAGCACAGCGTGTGTTCTCCCTAGGCGCTTCAGCATTTCTGCAGAGCAAAGACTCCTCTCTAAAAGAGCTGCACGTGGCACGTCTTTTTCAAGATGTCTCGCCCGTGCTCCGTTTCTGGGTGCGGTCGACTGGTTCCTCCGTTTGACGGGCATGATCGCTGTTTGGCGTGCTTGGGCCTCATGCACGCAGAGTGCGCGTTCATGGATGAGTCATATTCCCACTGCGGGAACATGGCTATCGCAGTGTTGCGGTCAAGACTCCATGATCTCCGTGCTGGAGGGAGAGTCCCCTCTACCACACCCCAATCTATTCCCTCCACGAGTGGGAATACTTTGGCTGGTGGTCAGGGTGACTTGAGGGTGACGGTGTGGGCCAACCCGACGAATCCTCCTCGGGCCACACCTCCTTCTAGCACACTGCAACCTGTGGTGTTGCCAGATGAGGGCGCAAGTGTTTCCCGTCTTGGGCCCTGCGTTTCATTTGGCGCACCGGCGGAGGACACTATGTCGATCGCAGCATCACAAGGTGGGCTGGATTCCTCCGGAGATGATGATTCGGCTGTGTTGCCTCCTTTGGGAGTTCCAGCATTGCCCGAGTCTGATCCAGAGCTCACAGCCATGCTTTCCTGGGCGGCCGAGGCTCTTGGGCTTGTGTGGAACCCTCCGCCATGTCCCGAGCGCTCTCGGCTAGATGATTGGTATCTGGGGGCGGCCCGTGCCAAAGGCGCCCGTCAGCCCCCAGTGCCCTTCTTCCCGGAAGTGCATGAAGAGGTGTCGAAGTCGTGGAAGTCTCCCTTGACTTTTCGCGATCGTTCGGCAGCCACTTCCGCCTTCACTGCCCTCGACGGCGGCGCGGTGAAAGGGTACACTGGGGTTCCCCCTGTTGAGCGCTCTGTTGCGATGCAACTGTGTCCGCAGAGCGCTGCGACATGGCATGGTGACCCAAAGCACCCGTCCAAGGCCTGTGGGTTTACGTCTACTTTGGTGGCGAAGACCCACAGAGCTGCGGGCCAGGCCGTGTCCGTCCTGCATGCGATGGCCACCCTTCAGGTCTACCAGGCCAAGGTGCTCAGAGACATGCACGAGGGCAATGCTGACCCCGCATTAATGCAGGAGCTGCGGGCGGCCACCGACCTTGCTCTACGAGCGACGAAGGTGACCGCTCGCTCTCTCGGTCAGGTGATGTCCACTTCTGTGGTCCAGGAGCGCCACTTATGGCTCAACCTGGTTGATGCGGGAGAATCTGAGCGAACCCGTTTCCTCAATTCTCCCATTTCCCAGGATGGGCTATTCGGTGGGGCGGTCCAGGACTTCGCCCAACAGTTCTCGACCGCTCAGAAACAGACTGAGGAGATCAAACATATTCTGCCCCGGCGGCCTGCTGCTGCCTCCACCCAGCCGCCGGCTCAGAGGCCTCAGTCTGCTCCCCGCCGAGGCCGCCCTTCGCCCGGAGGGCAGCCCCGCCCGGAGGTGAACTCGGTTCTTTCCCAGGAGATGGTAGCAGGGCCACTCCTTCCCCCGCTGGAGGGCCGGGGGAGAATCCTTGTAAAGAAAGAACTGACATTTTCACCTCTGAGCCTCAAGAGGGCGCGGCTGGCAGTGTGCGACGCCAAGCAGCCTCGCCACTCTCGGCCCCCTCTGTCGCCAGCCCCCTGGCAAACGAGACCCCCGTGGAATGCTGATCCTTCCCTGGTCTCCTCTGTCAGGGCACGGAATTCGACCGCTCCCACGCCTCCCATGTCTGGGCCGGTCATTCCACCTCGCTGCCCCATCAGGGGTACGCCTGTGGTCCGCATGACCCCGCTGGTACAGTTTCTGGGAGCCTGGCTAGCGCTTCCCAATCTGTCCAGCTGGCTCGCTTGCACCATCAGGTTCGGCTATGCGATTCAGTTTGCACGGTCTCCTCCCCGCTTTCAGGGAGTCCGCTACACCATGGTGGGTGGCAATGCCCCTGTCATGCGTGCGGAGGTCGCCACCCTACTGGCGAAGGGTGCGGTCGAGATCGTCCCTCCAGCCGAGATGGAGTCCGGCTTCTACAGCCCTTACTTCATTGTACCCAAGAAAACCGGTGGGTTACGGCCAATCCTGGACCTGCGCATCTTGAACCGAACCCTTCACAGGCTTCCATTCAGGATGTTAACAGCCAAACGCATTTTCGAATGCGTTCGTCCATTGGATTAGTTTGCAACTATCGACCTGAAGGACGCGTACTTTCATGTCTCCATTCTTCCTCGACACAGACCCTTTCTACGGTTTGCCTTCGAGGGGCAGGCATATCAGTACACGGTTCTCCCATTCGGGCTAGCCCTGTCCCCTCGCGTCTTTACGAAGGTCGTCGAGGCAGCCCTTGTGCCGCTCAGGCAACACGGGGTTCGCATCCTGAACTATCTCGATGACTGGCTGATTCTAGGCCACTCAGGATCAGGTTTGCGAACACAGGGACCTGGTGCCCAGCGCCTATGGCATGTCAATTGCCTCGAGTTGCTGGCCGTACGTCTTGCCCTGCACCGCTTCCGAGCCCTGCTCAAGGACAAGCACGTACTGGTCCGTTCAGACAGCACGGTGACAGTAGCGTACATCAACCGACAAGGTGGTCTACGCTCCCGCCGGATGTCGCAACTCGCCCGCCATCTCCTCCTATGGAGTCAGAAGCATCTGAGGTCGCTTCGTGCCGTTCACATCCCGGGAGAACTGAATCGTGCAGCCGACGAGCTGTCACGGTTTCAGCCGCTTCCGGGGGAATGGAGACTCCATCCCCAGATGGTTCAGCTGATTTGGGAACAGTTTGGCGACGCACAGATAGATCTGTTTGCCTCCCACGACTCTTCCCATTGCCGCTGGTATTATTCCCTGACCGAGGGGACCCTCGGCACGGATGCACTAGCGCACAGCTGGCCGCGGGGCCCACGCAAGTATGCGTTTCCCCCAGTGAGCCTTCTCGCACAGGTTCTGTGCAAGATCAGGGAGGACAGGGAGCAGGTCCTTTTGGTCGCCCCATATTGGCCCGGCCGGACCTGGTTCTCAGAACTCATACTCCTTGCGACAGCCCCTCCCTGGTCGATCCCTCTGAGGAAGGACCTCCTTACTCAGAGATGGGGCACCGTATGGCACCCACGTCCCGACCTTTGGAACCTACACGTGTGGGACCTGGACGGGACGCGGTAGGTTGGAGTACCCTGCCACCTCATGTGGCGGCTACCATCACTTCCACTAGGGCCTTGTCCACGAGACAGGCCTATGCGTTGAAGTGGAACCTCTTCGTCACCTGGTGCTCTTCTCGCCGAGAAGACCCCACGAAATGCTCAATCGGGCCCGTGCTTTCCTTCCTCCAAGAAGGGTTGGAGCGAAGGCTGTCTCCCTCCACCCTGAAGGTCTATGTGGCCGCGATTTCGGCTCATCATGACCTGGTGGATTCAAGAACAGTAGGTCAGCACGACCTGGTCAGCAGGTTCCTTAGAGGAGCGAGGAGATTAAATCCTCCTCGTCCTCCTCAAATACCCTCTTGGGATCTTGCAGTGGTTTTATCTGCCCTGCAGAAAGCTCCCTTTGAGCCCCTGCAGTCTGTGGAGCTGAAGTTCCTTTCAATGAAAGTGGCGCTCTTGATTGCTCTGGCTTCCATCAAGAGGGTAGGGGACCTGCAGGCATTTTCGGTTGACGAAGCGTGCCTGGAATTCGGGCCGGCCAATTCTCACGTGATCCTGAGACCCTAGCCTGGATACGTGCCCAAGGTTCCCACCACTCCCTTCAGGGATCAGGTGGTGAACCTGCAAGCGCTGCCTGTGGAGGAGGCAGACCCAGCCTTGGCACTGCTCTGTCCAGTACGTGCCCTTCGCGCTTACGTAGACCAGACGCAGTGTTTCAGGACCTCAGACCAGCTCTTTGTCTGTTACGGAGGGCAGCAGAAAGGGAAGGCTCTCTCCAAACAGAGGTTGTCTCACTGGATAGTGGACACCACTGTCCTGGCATATGCCCCCTTGGGGTTAGAGCACACTCCACTAGGAGTGTTGCTTCCTCTTGGGCTTTAGCGCTTGGCGCCTCGCTGACAGACATTTGTAGAGCTGCAGGCTGGGCGACACCCAACACATTCGCAAGATTTTATAATCTCCGAGTGGAGCCTGTGTCCGCTCGTGTACTCGCCCCAAGTGGCCAGTAACTGGACAGGCTCAGGTGTCTTCGCTTGCTGCGCCATTCCACTCCACGGACTGGATGCGTGCGCATTTTCTCTCAGGTGAGCTTCCCAGTAAGCCCTGAGCTCCTCCAGCACTGCTGATGTGCCCGATTGGTCAGCCCTCGTGTTCGGCTAGGTGCCTCCGTGTGCATGGTTCCCCCGTTGGGCAACCCCCACATGTGTATTTCCACGGTAAGTCTCTCTGAGCACGTGTCTTCCCTTGGCAAGACACCCTTACCACACCTGGGGTTGAAAAATGCTTCCACCTGCGGCTGGATAGCCCAGAGTGCTCCATATGCAGTCCCTACTGGGGTCATATGTGTATTCTTAAGTCCTCCCTTCGGGCAGGCATTGTGTTGCATTTCTCCACGTGGGATATGCTTCACAGTGTACCTTGGTATCAGCGTTGAGCCTAGCCCCTCGTTCGTGCTAAGACTCACGGCAGGGAGCTGTCGTGGCGGGATTGTATTGGGACCCTCATTTCGTCAGTAACTGACGTAACTCGTAGTGTACTGACTGAAAGGGAACGTCTCGGTTACGTATGTAACCCTCGTTCCCTGAAGGAAGGGAACGGAGACGTTACGTCCCCATGCCACTTCCGCTGTACCGCTGGAACGGCCGGACGCTCATGCCTCGGCTCTTCAGCAGGTAACATAATGCGAGATTGCCACGCAACACCCTTTATACCCATGCGGTGGGGCGGGGTTGCGTTATGCAAATTTTGCAGACCCATGGCATCTTCATGCCATTGGCTCGTTTTGTAGAGCTCAAAGGCGATTGGCTTCTAAGCGAAACCCCCATTTCGTCAGTAACTGACGTAATGTCTCCGTTCCCTTCCTTCAGGGAACGAGGGTTACATACGTAACCGAGACGTTTTTCTGTGTATGCGTTTCTGTTTAGTTTAGTGTTGTTCGTGATTTAGTTAATAAAACTTGTGCACAATACATATTTGGTTCTGACTCCCTGCCTGCAAATAAATTGTCGATTTTGTTACACGCTCTAAGCGCTGTAAATGCGAAGGAAGAATTATTTTTCTGTGGCCATGAAAAATAATCTCTTAGAATTAATTAATAATCAATACTGAGTGTTCACAGGATGAACTGAGTGATTGATTGTAATGTTAATGTAACTACATCAAGTTAATCTGATTTAACTGATTCAAATATTCATAATTAATCATAATGAATAATCATAATGAGTTATGAATAATTATTAATATTGCCCCTTTGAGCTAATCCGCTACAACTGAGCTGGATGACATCACTGTTTTCTCCAGAGTGGCTGTACAGCCAAATCAAATTCTGTTGCATTATTTTCCTGTTAACACTGTGAAGCTGCTTTGAATCTGCATTGTAAAAAGCGCTATATAAATAAAGGTGACTTGACTTGACTGAACTTTGAAAAAGTACTACCTCGCGAGCAGGGACTTTCTGAGGGGGACATTTTTTACCCGGAACTTCATTTAGACCCTGGTCCCTGTGGTCGAAACACACCGAGTATCACCCCAAAGCCCTTAGTTCATGGAGAAGTCCCTAGTTCCTGCGGTGGAAACACGGCTAAAATCATCTTTTTCCATTAACAGGCATTTAATACTAGCTTTTTTTTTTCTTCTTAAAAGCACATATATTGCTAGTATTTCATTATTATAGAGATATTCCCAGTTGCTGATTCTTTTTGAAGGCTCTTAAAAGCATGAAATGGATATGAAACAAAAACTGTGTTCTTGTGGCAAATACAGTAAAGACAGATTCCATAAATTAATTTATCTCAATATTAAAAAAGCACAATCAAGCTAGCTGAGAGATTTTTGAAGAAAGATTCCTACGTGCATTTTTATTACAGATATTTTGCACCAATTTCAATTTTGTTCTCTTGAACATATGGAATGGAAACGCTGCTTTATTCGCAAATGTTTTATGTGGTATTCCAATTTTGCAAATAAGTTGAATTTGCAACTTTGATTCGAAACAGCTAATGTCTTGTGCCAGTGGCTCCAATGTGATTATTCACATGGTGTTTTAAAATAACCTGTATTTGGAACTGAGTGACTATTAACAATTTTAACAAATAAAATTCAAGCAAAGCAAATTCAAGACTAATAATAATAATAATAATAATAAAGTAATAAAAAATAACCAAATGGTTTTATTTCATGTTGGTACATTCTTGGACAACACCACAGTATAGTTGCATGAGTGGCCAAACATAAAAGTCTTCCACAATATCAGCACATAAGCAGCAAGGGCAACATGAATACTTAGTACAAACAGTATAAAACATACATGCTTTTTATTTTTTTTCATATATTTTTTTAAATATATATTCATATCTTTTGCACAATTTCTCCATAAGTTCTGGGGCAGTTAAAAATTCCAAGACAAATTAAAGCCATATTCTGCCTTGAGTGAGTGAATGTCTGAGAAATTCATGAGATAGTACTTAAGGAAAAAAGAGAGAAATCAATAAAGGCTTTTAAAATTATCTGTAAACAGGCCAGTGTGAGAGAACTGTGGTGAGATTTTCATTTACTTCAACATCAAACATATCAAGCATGCACTGACAACTGCTACGTGAACACTTTCTTTAAAAAAGAATTCTGAAACACCATCATCACCGGGGTTTAGTTACTGTAAAACCAATGCAACATCTCTCAAAGTCACTAACAACACAGTCGATGGTCTACAAACCCTTACAAACATGGTGGGAATGTCAAAAATTGTGAGGCATACACATTTATCATGTTAAAGGGGGGAAACAAACGGTATTCCTCAAAATAAAGAGCGTAAAACATAAAATATTCCAGGAATGAAATCTCATAGAGAAGAATATGGCTTTAATACAATGTGCATCCAGAAAGGCAAGGAAAATTAAAGAAAAACTGAAACGTAAAAATCCCAACACCAAAGGAAATGGAAATGCTGAAAGAACTACACAAATTTGCACGGAAAATCCCAAAAACTTGCAGTTTGGAAGTACATGTAAAGATGAGGAGGACCTCTCGGCCCAGCATTCCAAAGCCATGTCGATTCATCAGCGCCCTGAATAAAGTCTGTGATGGATTATCAGAACAAACGCCTTGTCGAAGGTCCATAACGGCAAGTGCAACCTCAATCGTTGACTGACAAGCGATCAGTCGTGTTGTGCCATTGTTACACCTCTATCAGAAAAAAACAATGTTATTTCCTCCGGTTGTACAATCCTTTGATTCCTGCTACGGTGTTTTTTGCAGATGTCAATTTATTTTTTAGATTTTTTTTTTTTTTTTTTGGGTGGTTTTGCCTTTTTATTTTTCTTAAAGGTGTCGAAAATCAGCTGAGATCCTCTGTCGTTGGTTTAGCTGAGGGCCCAGTCACTGTCCTGGCCCTCGGACAAAAGAAGGATGGAAACAGAGGTACACCGAAAGCCTTTTTCCCGTTTTACTTTTGTGCCAAAGAGCTGAGAGAAACCAGGAACTGCCATCGATCACCTTCCTCCTGTGATGGAGGCCCTCAGATCACAAGGTCATTGTAACTCACGTATTTCTTCTTAGCGGCCGGACCTGAGAGGAGAGAAAGATGAAAGATTGCTTTTTATTTTATATTTTTTCCTTTTTTTCTCACTAAAAATGAGAGGAATTCATTGATTCTTGTCAAGAGGCCTAACGGGGACAATTTTTAGGACATAGTTTTTTGGTATGGAACAGAAAAACATCTAGAAACTGACTCAAAGTAAATGCAGTTGCTAGGGTATTCTGTGCATTTTCTTGGAAGTTTTGAGTGGGTTCTTGGTTGTTGTGGATGGTTGCTAGGGTTTTCTGTGTAGTTGTGGGGTGTTTTGAGAGGTTGCTAGGTGGTTGCTACTGTGTTCTGAGTAGTTTTTAGGGTGTTCTGGGTAGTTGTGGGGTGTTTTGAGAGGTTGCTAGGTGATTGCCCTACAACTGTGTTCTGAGTGTTTGTAAGGGTGTTCTGTGTAGTTGTGGGGTGTTTTGATAGGTTGCTAGGTGGTTGCTACTGTGTTCTGAGTAGTTTTTAGGGTGTTCTGGGTAGTTGTGGGGTGTTTTGAGAGGTTGCTAGGTGATTGCCCTACAACTGTGTTCTGAGTGGTTGTAAGGGTGTTCTGTGTAGTTGTGGGGTGTATTGAGTGGTTGTAAGGGGGTTCTGTGTAATAAGGGTTGTAAGGGTGTTCTGTTTGGTTTGGGGTGTATTGAGTGGTTGTAAGGGGGTTCTGGGTAGTTGTGGGGTGTACTGAGTGGTTGTAAGGGGGTTCTGTGTAATAAGGGTTGTAAAGGTGTTCTGTGTAGTTGTGGGGTGTTTTGATAGGTTGCTAGGTGGTTGCTACTGTGTTCTGAGTAGTTTTTAGGGTGTTCTGGGTAGTTGTGGGGTGTTTTGAGAGGTTGCTAGGTGATTGCCCTACAACTGTGTTCTGAGTGGTTGTAAGGGTGTTCTGTGTAGTTGTGGGGTGTATTGAGTGGTTGTAAGGGGGTTCTGTGTAATAAGGGTTGTAAGGGTGTTCTGTTTGGTTTGGGGTGTATTGAGTGGTTGTAAGGGGGTTCTGGGTAGTTGTGGGGTGTACTGAGTGGTTGTAAGGGGGTTCTGTGTAATAAGGGTTGTAAAGGTGTTCTGTGTAGTTGTGGGGTGTTTTGATAGGTTGCTAGGTGGTTGCTACTGTGTTCTGCGTGGTTTTTAGGGTGTTCTGGGTAGTTGTGGGGTGTTTTGAGAGTTTGCTAGGTGTTTGCTACTGTGTTCTGAATGGTTGTTAGGGAGATCTGGGTAGTTGTGGGGTGTTTTGAGAGGTTGCTAGGTGGTTGCTACTGTGTTCTGAGTGATTGTAAGGTGTTCTGGGTAGTTGTGGGATGTTTTGAGTGGTTGCTAGGTGGTTGCTACTGTGTTATGAGTGGTTGTAAGGGTGTTCTGGGTAGTTGTGGGGTGTTTTGAGAGGTTGTTAGGGAGGTTGCAAGGTGTTTGCTACTGTGTTCTGAATGGTTGTAAGGGTGTTCTGCGTAGTTGTGGGGTGTTTTGAGAGGCTGCTAGGTGATTGGTACTGTGTTCTGAATGGTTGTTAGGGTGTTCTGGGTAGTTGTGGGGTGTTTTGAGAGGTTGCTATGGGTTGCTAATGTGTTCTGAGTGGTTGTTAGGGTGTTCTGGGTAGTTGTGGGGTGTTTTGAGAGGTTGCTAGGGGTTGCTAATGTGTTCTGAGTGGTTGTTAGGGTGTTCTGGGTAGTTGTGTGGTGCTTGGAGAGGCTGCTAGGTCTTTGCTACTGTGTTCTGAATGGTTGTTAGGGTGTTCTGGGTAGTTGTAGGGTGTTTTGAGAGTTTGCTAGGTGGTTGCTACTGTGTTCTGAGTGTTTTTGGGGTGTTCTGGGTAGTTGTGGGGTGTTTTGAGAGGTTGCTAGGTGGTTGCTACTGTGTTCTGAGTGTTTATAGGGTGTTCTGGGTAGTTGTGGGGTGTTTTGAGAGGTTGCTATGGGTTGCTAATGTGTTCTGAGTGGTTGTTAGGGTGTTATGGGTAGTTGTGGGGTGTTTTGAGAGGTTGCTAGGGGTTGCTAATGTGTTCTGAATGGTTGTTAGTGTGTTCTGGTAGTTGTGGGGTGTTTTGAGAGGTGGTTGCAAGGGTATTTTGCAACTTTGGGTGGTTGCTAGAATGTTGAGTGGATGCTTGGGTGTTTAGGGTAGGTTGTTCTGGATGGTTGCTAAAGTAGTTTGAGAGGTTGCTAGGATAATGAGTGGTTGCTTGGGTGCTTTGCGTGGTTGCTAGGACGTTCTGGGTGGTTGCTAGGGTGTTTGGTTGGTGATTACTAGGGCATTCTGAGAGGTTTACTAGGGGGTTGCAAGGGTGTTCTGGGCATTTTCTAGGGCGTTGCTATAGAGTTACACACAGTACTTAATACTTTAATAATTACAGTATGGGAATCTGATAAATTTCTAACCCACAGTTTGAGCAAGTTAAACTCACATAAATGTGAATAACTGTGTTAATTATGTGATGAAAGAGAAACTCAAAATTAAAAAGGAGATGAATATCACATCATTCTTATGTAAGAAGCCTCAAATGTCTACAGTCATAACAGCGTGACCTTCATAAGCTGCCACTGATGTGTTTGCAGAGACTCTATGTAACTAAATGACTCCAGTCTCAAATTACAGCACTTATCCACGGATGCTTGTTGTGCTCTTTTACATGTAAATGAACTTCTAAATATTTAAAAGTAAAGGTTACCAAGTAGAGAGATCATTGTGGCCTTTAAGTGTCAGTAGCCCCTTTAGTATTTGAGTTAAATGTCACTCTGAGAGCCGTCTATTCAGAAATGTGGGCTTGATGAATGTAGACTGAGGAAAGTGACCTCAATATGCAAACACATATATAAATATATTATAATTTACATAATAGGAGCTCAGATAATGGTGACCTAATTCACACACACACACACCTGAACTATACCAAATAAATACACTTATTGTTTGGACTATTGCCTCTTCTAGAAGTCATTACATATCCCCTGGCCTACTGCAGGACATCCTTACAGCATGGCACACTGTAAACATCTTAATGGCTCTTGTCTCACATCTGCACATGGGATGTAAAGAGTGCTGGAAATGTGGCTATGACAACATAACGTCAGATATGGATGGAAACCAGGGCATGACGAATGGGGATGGTTTTTGTATTCCTCTTTTGTCTAAATGGCTGTGTTAGGCTTCTCATTTGCATAGTACTTTCTTCAACTTTGTTGCGCACTGCGCATGCACACTCTGCATTGCATAATGTAATGAACGATAATGACAATTGTCACGATGCCAAAATTATGTAACAATGTTTTTTTTTACTTGAATGATTGAATGACAATTATGCCATATAATGTGACATTTACATAAAAATGTTTTACAAATGATAATGAAAATGAAAATCATATGAAAAGTGTTCCAAAACATTTAGCAAATGACAGCATCACAATTAAGTCACATAATGCAAAAATTCCATACAAATGGTGGTACGAACAATAGCGTTACAATTATGTTGCATTATGCGACAACTGAGTAACTGACTTTATAAATGTTAATGTGACAATTACATTGCATAATCGAATAATTATGTAAGAATGTTTATAAACACGATAACTTCACATTATGTTGAAATTGCGTACAAATTGTTGTACGAACGATGGTGTTACAATTACGTTGCATAATGTGACAACTGTGTAACAGTGACTGTACAAATAATAGCATAACAATTACATTCCATAATGTAATAATTATGTAAGAATGGTTTTACACACAATTCACGTAATGCAGAAATTACGTACAAAAGATTGTACAAATGATAGCGTTACAATTGCATTGCATAATGTGACAAATGTAAGAACGCAATAGCGTTACAATTACGTCCCATAATGCAACAACTGCGTGAGAGTGGATTATGAATGATAACGTTACAATTACGTTGTATAATGCAATAATTACGTAAGAATGGTTTAAAACATGTTAACATCACATAATGTGAAAACTATGGTTGTACGAACGATAGTGTTGGATAATGCGACAACTGCGTAACAGTAGTTTTATGAATGATAGCATAAAAATTACGTTGCATAATTAAATAATTATGTGACTGGTTTTACAAAAAATAATGCGACAATTACATAAGCTCGGTTTTATGAGTTACAGATAAATTAAATATTATGAAATTGTTTAAAGTCGTTTTACAAATGATAACGTAACAGTTATGTCAGTGCAGAAATTACATACAAATGGTTGTGCGAGTAATAGCGTTACAATTATATTGCATAATGCAACAACTAAGAAACTAGTTTTATGAACAATAGCATGACAATTACGTTGCATAATGAAATAACTATGTAAGAATGGTTTTAAACAAAGTTCACATAATGCATTATTTATGTACAAATGGTTGTACTAATGATAGTGTTACAATTATGTTACATAATGCGACAACTGTGTAACAGTGACTACAAACGATAGCGTTACAATTACATTTCATAATGCAATAACTATGTAAGAATAGTTTAAAAAATGTTAACATCACATAATATGAAAATGATGGTTGAACGTACGATAATGTTACAATTATGTTATTATAATTATGTGACAATGGTTTTTACAAAAAATAATGATATAATTACATAAGATCGGTTTTGAGTCACAAATAAATTGAATAATATGAAATTCTTTAAAATCGTTTTACAAATGATAGCATAACAATTATGTCACACAGTGCAGAAATTATGTACAAATGGTTGTATGAACAATAGTGTTACAATTACGTTGAATAATGCAACAGTTGAGTAACAGTGACTTTACAAATGATAACTTGACAATTATGTTGTGTAATGTAATTATTATTTAAGAATGGTTTTAAACAGAGTTCACATAATGCATAAATTATGTACAAATGGTTGAACGAGCAATAGTGTTACAACTACGTTACATAATGCGACAACTGTGTAACAGTGGTTTCATGAACGATAGCATGACAATTACATTGCATAATGCAAGAATTATGGAAAAATAAAACAAAATAAATATGTACAAATAGTTTTACGAACAATAGCATTACAATTACTGTACGTCCCATAATGCAACAACTGTGTGTGAGAGTGGCTCTACAAATGATAGTGTTACAATTAAGTTGCATAATGCGAAAACTAAGAAAGAGTGGTTTTATGAACGATAGCATGACAGTTACGTTGCATAATGAAATAACTATGTAACAGGATATCTTCATACAATGCAGAAGTTATGTACAAATTGTTGTATGAACAACAGTTACAATTACGTTGCATGTTACAACTGAGTAACAGTGACTTTAAAAATCATAACGTGATAATTACGTTGCATAATGTAATAATTATCTAAGAACGGTTTTAAACAATTCACATAATGCAGAAATTACGCAATTACGTTGCATGCGACAACTGTGTAACAGTGGTTTCACGAATGATAGCATGACAATTACGTTGCATAATAATTATGCAAGGATAAAACAAAAGAAATTTGTACAAATAGTTTTACGAACAATAGTGTTACAATTACAGTACGTCCCATAATGCAACAACTGTGTGTGAGAGTGGCTCTACAAATGATAGAGTTACAATTACATTGCATAATGCAATAATTATGTAACAATGGTTTTAAACATAATGTCACATAATGTGAAACTTATGTACAAATGATTTTATGAACAATAGTGTTACAATTACAATTAACTGGGTGAAAGTGGCTTTATAAACTGTAGAATGACAATTACAGTGCAGAATGCAATAATTATGTAGGAACAAATTTAAACATGATAATGTCACAATTATGTCACATAATACAACAATTAGGTAAAAACTATTTTCAGAAATGCTAACAAGACAATTAGGTTGATTGTAATGCAACAACTTAAGAATGGTTATATATGATTATATATGAACGATATATAACTTATATGAACGATAACATGACAGTTACATTGAATAATGCAACAACTACATTTATGAAAGATACCAAAAGAGTGTTTTTACAAACAGAATGGTTTGAACAATTTTCAAAGAAATTCTTTCTGCCTGTGAATGAGGCTCATTGGAAACAAACAAATTCTGGTCACTTTATCGCTATAAATTATTGTGAGCGTCACTGAAAAAGAGAACTCACTATATCTATAAGAGTAATATTTAGGTGTCTGAGCTCTTTGCACAGGCTAATCTTTACAATGGAAGAAAAATTGAATAGTGTTCATTTATATTATTTTATTAGGATGAGATTATAATATGGGCCATTAACATCGCTAATACTGCACACTCTCTTTTTGCAAGGGTAAGGATCATTAAGATATTGAATGTGCTGTTGAAAGCTCACAAACGTTGCATTGGTTGTGTTTTGTTTTTGAGTCAACGTGAAAATTAATAAATAAAATATGAATCATCACTGTTGTCAGAGCAAATCTATACATCGGTTCTGATGCAAACTGTTTACAGTTGCATAAAATCCAGCCGTTTTATCTGACATCTAAACTTGTGCTGCGTTCTTGCAGTGAAATCCAGTGCTGTTCAGTCTCAGCGATGAAACTCGCATATCAAATAGGCTCGAATTTGCATGTGCCACCAAAATAGTTGGGAATGAGGGCGATGATTACGGCATTCCGCTCTTGGCATTGCCATCTTAGCTTAATAGTTTTAGGGTCTACTCCCCTGGGTGTCGGATATTTCAGGGTTCAGGACATTCATACATACATACATATCCATAAAAATAATTTAGAGAGTCAGAGTGTGTTATATAGAGGAAGAGGGAGAGAGAAAGAACTGCAAGTGCACAGGGAAGGCCGACACAGATGGTTCACGGCTCTTTTGGGACCTGCGATGGAGTCTGCCATGCCATCACGGTGGTGCTTGGGGAATTGAGCAGTGGGACTTGCGTTTGAAGCTTGGGATCTTCCATGTGTCATCTGATTACCACTGACAGTTGAGTTCACCGTTTCATAACTATGTTCGGCTTTTGCTTAGACACTC
This sequence comes from Coreius guichenoti, assembly GCA_039654105.1. Lineage (NCBI taxonomy): Eukaryota > Metazoa > Chordata > Actinopteri > Cypriniformes > Gobionidae > Coreius > Coreius guichenoti. Next base: position 25,264,244 of record CM077192.1, read on the forward strand.
TTCTTGGAAACATTAAATATGTAAAATGCTCACTGCATGTAGATGAGACAAACTCATCTGGTTTTGCAAATAATATCTCCACTCAAAATCTCAATTGTTTTTTCTTGGATGGCAATGAGACAGCTACGGTTGAACGTCTTTGAGAACTCTATTAAGTCTCCTGAGTTATTAATGAACAACATCTGAGCAATATATTTTTCTTTTGGTTTTTCGCAATTAAACCATAGTAGTGATACATTTTTCTTCCCTATTGTAATGTACATCTGACTGCAAGGGATTATTAAAAAAGAAAAAAAAGGAAGACGGAGACTTGATTCTATGTATTGGTTGTTGGTTGGATATTGAGATGTGGACGTGGCACTCAAAAATGGAGGCAGACGTATGTGAGCTTGCAGGGGCGGAGTTTAAAAAGTAGGGGCCCTACTAAGATAAAGCCATTTCACTCAGATATGAGTCACAATAGGAAAGAAAAGACTATCGCAATGTCCGTTTCATGCCGACTTTAAGGTGTACCGAACATGCACATATGATGTCTTGGCACCCTTCAGTAGTGTTGTAGTACTCAAGACCAGTAACTTGGTCTTGGTCTTGTCTTGATCTCAACCCCACAAAGTCTTGATCTTGTCTTGGTCTCAACACACGCTGGTCTTGGTCTTGTCTTGGTCTCAACTCCTCAAAGTCTTGGTCTTGTCTTGGTCTCAACACACGCTGGTCTTGGTCTTGTCTTGGTCTCAACCCCACAAAGTCTTGGTTTTGTCTTGGTCTTAACACATGCTGGTCTTGGTCTTGTCTTGGTCTCAACCCCACAAAGTCTTGGTCTTGTCTTGGTCTCAACAAACACTGGTCTTGGTCTTGTCTTGGTCTCAACCCCTCAAAGTCTTGGTCTTGTCTTGGTCTCAGCACACGATGGTCTTGTCTTGGTCTCAACCCCACAAAGTCTTGGTCTTGTCTTGGTCTTAACACATGCTGGTCTTGGTCTTGTCTTGGTCTCAACCCCTCAAAGTCTTGGTCTTGTCTTGGTCTCAACACACGATGGTCTTGGTCTTGTCTTGGTCTCAACCCCTCAAAGTCTTGGTCTTGCCTTGGTCTGAACACACACTGGTCTTGGTCTTGTCTTGATCTCAACCCCTCAAAGCCTTGGTCTTGTCTTGGTCTCAACAAACACTGGTCTTAGTCTCAACCCCTCAAAGTCTTGATCTTGTCTTGGTTTGAATACACACTGGTCTTGTCTCTGTCTCAACACACACTGGTCTTGGTCTTGACTTGGTCTCGGCTTAGGTGGTCTTGACTACAACACTACCCTTCAAATTGAGTAGGGCATATTGATATTCAATTTTTAATTAAATTAACTATTGATGTCTAACTCTACATGGTACAATAAAGATGGTTTTCAGTGACACTGTGGGATTGTCATCAAGTTGTTAAACTTGATTAATGTCCACAAAAGAATGATTAGTATTTCCACCTCGTCCTTTCCCCCAGCTTTCGAAAAGCGAGCAAGGTCATAACCAAAAGTAGAAGATTCATTTGGTCTTACCTGATAAATTATGAGAATTAGCCTGTTGGGAAAAAAACAGTACTTGGTGAGCTGTTTCTGATTGGTCCAATAGAAGCAAAGCAGAGGTTCTGATTGGTCCAAACAGCCATGAAATTTAAAATGGCAGTTTAATTTCAAGCTGGGTTAGAAGGTGGGTGTGTTTTAGCATAGATATAAGTGCTAAGGTGATAGGGAGATCTGTGACTTTGGATATGCCATTTCTCCCAACTAAGAATGGCATATCTAATAATGCGGGGAAAGCATTGCCACTGTCAGAAAAAAAACCTTGACGGCATCATTTTTGAAATTGACGTAATTATTTTTTATTTATGTGCTGTAGCTATTTGAGAATCCCAAAAGCGGATGAAAGATTGCAAAGACCTGCAATTTTTCCAGTCAAAGCCAAAAAAACAACACCAAAAGTACTTTTCATCTCCTGAAATTTCATTTCTTTTTCAAAGACTTGTGGCTTTCCTTTGACAGTGACGACATGCTAATCCTCTGGGCTCAAACAAGTCCTGCGCTATTACTCTCTCTCTGCGGTGTGCGGCCCACCATCTTGTGTTCATTAGAGGAAATGTGGTCATTCTCACTTCATTTCATTATATCTGACACGAGCTCATGCTGCAACATCAACAGGCCAAAGCAACAGAATTTCAGCTCATGGTGACATTCTGCAATGAATCTTGCAAGCACTGCACCTTGGGACATGAGCTCGCCATTACACCCCTGGGGCTAAAGGGAAAGCAACTTTAAGGGTCAAGCTTGGGGATAATGGTTACACATTTGTAAGTGATTTTAATATAAGCACTCAGATAACTACTAATTTAATAGATCTTTACACGAGGATCACACCTGCACAGCAAATCTATAAATACCTGGAATAAATTATCATTCTTTTTTTTCCTTGTAACATAACATAATAAGTCAATTTTAGAGTTAGTTCACCCGAAAATGAAAAAATACAAATCATCAGTCATCAATTACTCAACCTCATGTCATTCTGTTGCTTCCATTTATGCTCGCTGATCAATGCTTATATGTGAATAAAAGCCTAAATACAATCTGTTCATTATATAAAGCGATCGAGTCTCTTCATAAAATTTGGACTAAACCACTCAATTCATATGGATTAATTATACAATGTCTTTATGAACTTTTTGAAACGTTAAAACGTTAGGGACAGAAAGCTCTCAGATTTAGTTTAATATATCTTAATTTGTGTTTCGAAGATGAATGAAAGTCTCACGGGTTTGGAACGAAATGGGGGTGAATAAATTATGACAATTTTCATTTTTGGGTAAACTAACCCTTTAATAACTAACTTTTATTTATAACATTTACAAACAGTATTACATTATGATGCTTAATAGATAATTTGTTAATATGCGTTATTCTTATATATTTGTTTTTTGAATTATCCTCAGAATCTGCAAACAATTAAATATGTTTTGTTGATGGCTTATTAATTAAAGTTATTATAAATGAGTAGTATTTGCTGTTGTTTATATACAGTATATATATAACTGTCGATTTAACATTAATATTTTTAATATATTACATTAAAAAAAAGGTTGAATTAGATTGGTCATCATTTTTCATCACAATTATAAAACAGTGCCATGATAGGTGCAAAAAGCCATAAAACATGCATAATAATGTGAAAAATCACATTATTTAATTTTGATAACTTACATCTGCTCATGCGATCCAAAAAAAAAAAAAAAATGCATCTCATTATTTTTATGATTTTAATGCTAAATTGCGGCAATCTTTCAGAGTTGACCAGACTTACTATAAAGACATTTGAATTTATCATGAGCGAATGTATATTATCAACTTCCCCGACGTCCGTCGCTGATGGCGAATAAGAAGATTTTACTTACTGTTGGGATCCACATTTTCACACAGTTCGGTTTTGGCCTCGCCGTTTGGTCGGTCGCTGGGTTTGTGCGATAGACGTGAGGACATGGTGGCCGCCGTCACCACGGCCTTGAAGCTCCGCTTCCGCTTCTGCACGTTGAGCTCCGGGTGGAAGATGATGACGTAGACTTTGGGCATGTAGAGCATTCCCAGAGCCACGGATGCGCTCAGATTCATGGAGATGGTCAACGTGGTGGTCTGGATATAGAGCTTTGAAAAGAAAGAAATGAATGAATTTAGCATTATTTATAGTTATATGATATACACTCACCTAAAGGATTATTAGGAACACCTGTTCAATTTCTCATTAATGCAATTATCTAATCAACCAATCACATGGCAGTTGCTTCAATGCATTTAGGGGTGTGGTCCTGGTCAAGACAATCTCCTGAACTCCAAACTGAATGTCAGAATGGGAAAGAAAGGTGATTTAAGCAATTTTGTGCGTGGCATGGTTGTTGGTGCCAGACGGGCCGGTCTGAGTATTTCACAATCTGCTCAGTTACTGGGCCATTTCTAGAGTTTACAAAGAATGGTGTGAAAAGGGAAAAACATCCAGTATGCGGCAGTCCTGTGGGCGAAAATGCCTTGTTGATGCTAGAGGTCAGAGGAGAATGGGCCGACTGATTCAAGCTGATAGAAGAGCAACTTTGACTGAAATAACCACTCGTTACAACCGAGGTATGCAGCAAAGCATTTGTGAAGCCACAACACGCACAACCTTGAGGCGGATGGGCTACAACAGCAGAAGACCCCACCGGGTACCACTCATCTCCACTACAAATAGGAAAAAGAGGCTACAATTTGCACGAGCTCACCAAAATTGGACAGTTGAAGACTGGAAAAATGTTGCCTGGTCTGATGAGTCTCGATTTCTGTTGAGACATTCAGATGGTAGAGTCAGAATTTGGCGTAAACAGAATGAGAACATGGATCCATCATGCCTTGTTACCACTGTGCAGGCTGGTGGTGGTGGTGTAATGGTGTGGGGGATGTTTTCTTGGCACACTTTAGGCCCCTTAGTGCCAATTGGGCATCGTTTAAATGCCACGGCCTACCTGAGCATTGTTTCTGACCATGTCCATCCCTTTATGACCACCATGTACCCATCCTCTGATGGCTACTTCCAGCAGGATAATGCACCATGTCACAAAGCTCGAATCATTTCAAATTGGTTTCTTGAACATGACAATGAGTTCACTGTACTAAAATGGCCCCCACAGTCACCAGATCTCAACCCAATAGAGCATCTTTGGGATGTGGTGGAACGGGAGCTTCGTGCCCTGGATGTGCATCCCACAAATCTCCATCAACTGCAAGATGCTAT